>LJPJ01001129.1:0-118163 GCA_001430935.1 Amauroascus verrucosus
CATGCCCATCCAGGATAAGAAGATTAGAACTGCCAATCTGATGTGGTTTTACTTTCAGAATAAACACCCACATGAGTCATTTAAAGCCTATTTCATATGTGGTCCAGCCATTAGGACTGACATCAAGCCTCCAACCTGCAGGAAGACCTTCAAACCAGTCTTCCAGCAGATTCTAACCTTTAAAAATAATATAGGGGGGTAGAGCCCATCCTGATGCATTGACTGCCTCAATCACAGTCACCTATTCACAATTTCCAGGCTGCAGCAGCTTTGCCCAGCCATGGTGCTCACTACTAGTAATAACCTTAGTAGTAGCACAGAGCCCCATTGCAAAGCCAGTCTCATCAAAGTTGTATATATTCTCTGGCAGGATTCCATGCTCAGCAATTGTATCCCCTAAGATCTTAAACCAGCTGTCATGGCATGACCTCAAGGGCGCATTCTTAAGGTATTACCATTGCCGTAGCGCAATGGTAATACCTTAAGAATGCGCCCTTGAGGTCATGCCATGACAGCTGGTTTAAGATCTTAGGGGATACAATTGCTGAGCATGGAATCCTGCCAGAGAATATATACAACTTTGATGAGACTGGCTTTGCAATGGGGCTCTGTGCTACTACTAAGGTTATTACTAGTAGTGAGCACCATGGCTGGGCAAAGCTGCTGCAGCCTGGAAATTGTGAATAGGTGACTGTGATTGAGGCAGTCAATGCATCAGGATGGGCTCTACCCCCCTATATTATTTTTAAAGGTTAGAATCTGCTGGAAGACTGGTTTAGCTGGGGGGGAAATCCTCATTTAGCATGATCCAGCACCTATTGAACTAGCCTATTCTCTTCAGCAGAAAATAATTTATGTGAATTTGTGTGTAAATTCACCCTTGAAGATGAGCCCTTAAGCTAGTCTTGAAGAGTAGTCCCAAGCACATCAAATAGCCTTGCAGCTTCACAAATAGAGGTAATTTCTCGATTTTTTAAAGCATTTATCACAAGCTCAATTCTCCCCTCTTTCTCAACTGAATTTGAAGAATTTTTCTTGCAAATTGGTGGCATAATTGCGCGTTGAAGTGGAAGGGTAGTTAAATTAGAAGATATTTTGAAATGGTGGCCGGTTCGAAAGTACGTTAACCAACCGCTGTGAGCTAATCAATGACTAAGCGAACTAGTTAATGGATTGGTCCAATTTGCCGAAACGGGATAAGCGTTCTCAGCTTCGCGTCCAACCGCGTCTGATCAAAAGCATGATGATGGAGCCAAAATCATCACAAATGAACGAACATTCCCTACGACAAAGGAGTCTCATTGTCAAAGCCACACTGGTCGCACTCAAATAGGTGTGCGTGAAAATCATGAATAATGCCGTTCCTTCCTCAACGACGACGGCAAATAGTCGATTCAGACTCCGAAGTTGAGGAGCCAAGAGGAAACCCATCTTCATTGCACGCCGCTAACGGCGCCAAACGCAGACGATTAACACCCCAAAAGGAACAAAGAGAGATTGAGAGCAGCGATGCAAGTTCAGTGAGCACCGGCGATGACTCCGATGTGGTTGATGACGGTGAGGTTTCTACTGGAACCGAACGGCCATCCACCCCTACCCCACCCGTTCAGGTCGGAGCCGCAAATGCTGCGAATGGCCTTCGTGGTCGTGCTGGCACCGACAAATATCGCCCTGGAGCTATTATGAGGATCAAGCTCACCAATTTTGTTACGTATACGTCCGTTGAACTTCGACCGGGCCCGAGGCTGAATTTGGTAATTGGGCCTAATGGAACGGGTAAAAGTACACTTGTTTGTGCGATTTGTCTGGGACTTGGAGAAGGGCCTCAGGTACGGGAAAATGTTGCTTGTGGTCTCTGTAACACTTCCCATGTTTAGCGATAGCATCTTTGGATCATGCTAATATGGATGGGATGGAAATAGCACTTGGGACGCGCAAGAGATGCCTCTGAGTATATCAAGAACGGCTGTCGGGAAGCGACAATTGAAGTGGAGTTAGCAGCGCCACCGGGAAAGCGAAATATTGTGGTTACAAGAGTCATCAAACGGGATGGTAATAAAAGCACGTTTACAGTCAACGGAGACCAAGTTTCAGGGAAGAAGGTTCGGGAGCTTGCAAGGTCGTTATCCATTCAAATCGACAACCTTTGCCAGTTCCTTCCTCAAGATAAAGTTAGCGAGTTTGCTGCCCTTACTCCAATTGAGCTTCTGCAGTCTACTCAGAGAGCTGCTGCGCCGGGCGAAGTTACGCAATGGTATGAAGATCTGAAACGGCTTCGTGCACAGCAGAAGAAACTCCAGGCGGAAGATATGCAACAACGAGAGGTCCTACAAAACTTGGAAAGACGGCAAGAAAACCAACGTGAAGAAGTGGAGAGAATGAAGGAACGAGCAGCAGTCCAGAAGCGCCTGAAGTACTTGGAGCTTATGCGACCAATACCCAAACTAAAGGAAACAAAAGCGAAATGTAACGAGGCTAAAGATAGGAACAAGTCTCTTCATAAGGAGCTTCAGGACCTACAAGAGCAGGTTGCGCCTACTCTGAACGCCATCAATTCGAAGAAAGAATATTATGCGACCCTTGAAAAAGCCGTAAGGCACAAAAGGGCTCGTCTTACTAGAGCTAATGAATTTTCGAAAGACTACACCAAGGATATGTCCGCCGTGGGCGACAAGCTAAAGGACTTGACGGCAAACATAGAGGCTGAAAAGAAGGCTAGCTCTGGTTATGGTGCTGAACTTAAGAAGCTGAAGCAAACTATCAACCGAATAGAACGGCAAATAGAGGAAGGTGCTCCCGAATATGACTCTACTTTCTATAACGAAAAGATTGTGAGTACTGGCTGTCCTCTCTCCCTCTTTCTACTTACCGTTTCTGACTTATTTTTCTTAGCGCGACCGACTTCTGCAAATGCGAGAAAGCGAGGAGAAAGCAACGGAATTGCAGACCAAGAAAGGGGCAACTGCCCGAGAATATCATGAAAAACAGGATAAATTTTTGAAAGCCAAACGGCGACTAGATGGTTTACAGTTCCAGGACGGCCAGCAAGAAGAAAAATTGCGTTTGCTGTCGGATGACACTTTTAAAGCTTGGCAGTGGTTGAAAGATGCGAGAAACCAAGAGAACTTCGAGAAACCGGTTTACGGGCCTCCAGTGGTAGCGTGCTCTGTAAAGGATCCCAAGTACGCTTCGGCGCTTGAAGGCTTGATGCAGAAGAACGACTTTTGTGCATTCACAGCCCAAACCCGAGGAGACTTTAAAAAACTACAAAAGATTTTATATCAAGAAAATGGGTGGCATGATATAACGATTAAGACGTGTTCTGTGCCTCTATCGGAATTCAAGTCTCCTATATCAGATGAAGAGCTGCACAAGATGAAATTTGATGGCTGGGCAAAAGATTATATCTCTGGACCAGATCCGGTTCTAGCTATGCTTTGCAGCGAGAATAGGCTTCATGCCACGCCTATAACGCTTCGAGATATCTCGGACGCTGAATATCGGCAACTGGAAAACAGCCAAGTATCTATCTGGATTGCAAAAACGCAGCATTATCAGGTAACCCGCCGGCGCGAGTATGGTCCATCAGCAATTTCAACACGTGTTCGACGTCTGCGACCCGCAAAATTGTGGACAGACCAACCAGTCGACGAAGGAATTAAGCGGCAGCTTGAGAATGAAATTGATCAATTTAAGGCGGAAATAGAAGAGGTTCAAGGGAGGATTGACGAAGAGAAGGCACTACTCGCCCGCTTTGCAGATGAGTATAAGAAGGCTTCAGAGGAGAAAGTAGGTAGATTCTGTTTTGTGAACTCTCTTAATAGCTAACTAAATTCCCTTCTTCAGGCCCAGTTTGCACAAGAAAAGGCGGATAAGCAAAGTGCACTTACTGCTTTCAGGGCCTTGCCAACTCGACTTGGTAAGTTATTAGTAAAATTAATTCATTATCTTGGCTAACAGTGTGCAGCTCAACAAAAGGGGAAGTACAAGGAGTTGGCCGAGAGAATAATAAATATTCAGAAAGAAGTTGAGACTTTGCGGAAAAAACAAGATTACGTCGCGCTCGAGAAAGCTGCCGCGGTGTTAAAATATGCTGTAAGTGTAGTTGATAGCATCCTGACTTGGTTTTCTGTTGATATCTGATGCTTATAGAAATTCGTTGAAAAATTTCGGGAAATGCATGAAGATCTTCTGCAAACCGAAATCCGAGCAATTGAGGCCTGTTCTGATTGGCAAAGTCTCGAAATACACAACGCTGAAGTGACGGATGTAATAGAATCCAAGCATCGTGAGATCGATGAGGCATCGAGACAAGTCTCAGAACTTGCCAAAGAATTTCGCAAAGTGGCGGACGAAGTGCGAAAGCTCTCGCACATGTCATCCCGCGATCCGGATATGTGTGAAGTTATCGAGAGCATCACCAGGCATAGTATGGAACAGTTGGAAGCCGAGATAGACTCCGCCAAAGCCACACTGGATCTAACATATGAAGGCCACGGTACCCGCTTCATCGAAGAATTCGAACACCGCCAGACCCAAATAGACAAACTAAAGGAGAAACTTGAGAAATCACAAGCAGAACTGGGAGATTATGATCATGGTATTGCTGAGGTCCGAGGCAGATGGGAGCCTAGGCTCGAAGCTCTTGTGCAGCAGATTAGCAATTCTTTCTCTAATTTCTTTGCACGTATCGGGTGTGCAGGACAAGTTGGAATCGACAAAGCCGAAGATATCCCCGACGAGAACGGTCGCCTGGGTGATAGCAATAATTTTGACCAGTGGTCAATCCGTATCCAAGTTAAATTCCGCGAGAATGAGTCTCTAGCTGTCCTAGACTCACACAGACAATCTGGTGGCGAACGCGCCGTTAGTACGATCTTCTACCTCATGGCCCTCCAATCACTCTCTGCCTCACCATTCCGAGTCGTGGACGAGATCAATCAGGGTATGGATCCGCGTAACGAACGCATGGTTCACGAGCGAATGGTTGAAATTGCCTGTGGACAGGCTGACTCGGAAGACTCTGGTGGTCAATACTTTTTGATTACGCCCAAGTTACTGAGCGGGTTGCATTATCGGCCTGGGATGACGGTCTTGTGCATTTATAGTGGAGAGTATATGCCGGAGGACTATGGGAAGCTGGATTTTAAACAGTGTGCTCTGCGGATGAGGGATTTGCGAGAGAAAAGGAGAAAGAGACCAATGCGCAGAGGAGAGGAGGTAGAAGTTGGTGTTTAATGCTGGTGATTTGGACCACTGGACTGGAAGTCTCGTTTAAAGTGGTAGGCGATGGTGGCTTTTGCTAATTTTGTGTTATTTCATTTGAATGTACTCTTCTATATTAGCATATAAAGATCTAATTTTTTCTTTTTTATCGTCCTTAATTTGGAGCTGGTTGCTATATAGGCCTGAAATAGGTTTCTATTATTCAGGGAAGGAGCCCCTTCATCCGTGTTGCCCACTACCTTTTAATTTTCCTCTCCCTTGGCCTCTATACAATCCGAATGACCTCTCGATCCATATCCCCGCCGCAGATTCCAACCCGCCATCCCTCATCGCCTCTCGTTCGACCACATTGAGAGCACACCGTTGCATTTCCTCCGCACCACCTTCTTTGCCTTCACCATAACCATGTCCCTGAGCCAGTTTTCTCATTCTGCACGTGTTCAAACCACCAATTATTCCAATATTTCGGGTACTCGGAATACGGATCAACGTTTTCTCAACGTCGTACCCGAGCTCTTCCGCAACACTGGCGGTTTTTGCTGTTAGAGCTCCGTATGCAGAGGATGGTAGGCCTGGGTCCTCGCGCTCGGCGAGTTTGGTGGCACGGAGAGCTTTCAAATCGCCAGTTGAAGGTTGTTGCGCTTGATCTTTATTTTCAACAGGGTGTAGTTCGGCGTACGACTTGCTTGATGGTTTTTTTGGAGGGGGATATCGGAATCGGGCGCCTGATATGGAATGCGAGCAGCAAGGGATAGCAAGGAAGGGTAATGGAGATGATGGTTGGGATAAGGCTCCGAGAAGAGGGGTCCAGATTGTGAGTTCGTCGGCGTGGTTTGATATGATGAAAGTGTCTTTAGCGAATATCCCATCGTTGATCTCAATATCATCTGCAATAGGTTCGGATACCGCGTTTTGGAAGGCTGATGGTATACAAATACTCTCCTTAAGGCAGGCTTGTGTTGAGGGTGGGTATGTTGCCCAGCTTTTCCTTCTTCGCGCATCAAAGCCCCATCCTTTGTAGCCTTCAGCATGAAGGAGGTAAACTAGCACGCCGTTCCCACAAGCTATATCCACAAAACCAGGAAAATGCGCAACTTCTGATTTACTTCTCTCACAACCATGCTGTTCAGCAGGAGAGATTGGGCTATACATGATTTTCCACAGTTCAATCAAAAACGCCGCTATAGCAATATCTTCAAACACATGTTTCGACGGTTCAGTCACCTCGGCCCAATTCTGGATTAAAGCTGAAGCATATTTGTCCTTTAACCTTGCATGGGCTGTCTGAACCACATGTTGAGGGATGATATTATCCTTCAATGGATTCGGCTTGCTTCCCGCTGCATGGGATATAGCGGATGGGCTACTAGCAAGGCGAACTTGCTTCGACAACAACGCTAGGAACGTGCGTTCGAGGCGATACGGTATTTTTTCTGGGATTCCTGCGCAAAATGGCATAAAATGGAGTGATAAAACCCCTGTGCCTTGCGGTGTGGCCTTGGGATCCTTCAGCAAAGGCGTAGAGAATTCGTATAAAAAGCCCAAAGCTCGAACAGCCGGATGATAAAAGGGAACTTGTTCCTCTGATAGAAAATGGGGTAGATATATCAAAAGACACTTGTCTGATCTCACACCTTGGTCCTCCAAAGACCTGGTTTGCGAATAGAAATGACAGGTTTGATCCAATTCCGCGTCCACTTTCTGTTTCCTGGGAATAAATCTTCTAAGGATGGTTCTCGTTAAGAAGAAGCCACAAAAGGCCGGAGCGGGTACTGGTTCGACAGACAACTCCTTTTGAATTTGAACGGAACCATCGTTAGGGCGGGCAATATCTGACTCCTGCTCTTCTGGGCTCTTCAGTATGCCGGAGCTGTCGAACAAAATATCTGCCCGAAACAGGTGGCCTGAGCTTAGATTCGGGTTTGCCAGTAGATGAGTAGCAGAAGTGAGGAATATCCTGGGTTCAAATCCCAGTTCGGTTTCAACCAGTTCGGGAGACGTAACCCAGTTCCCACCACTTAAACCCAGAGGCGATGGCTTGAGGGGCATGTCCTTGGGATTTCGCTGCTCCTTCTCCATTGCATGCTTAGGGCTTGCGTAATAGATTCAATCAAGGTAATTAAGACCTATGAAGCATTCTAGTATCCATTCTAGATACCAGAGGGGAAGGACACTGGTATCCTTCAAATCTCTACGAGAAAGTATCCTCCCTGATATTTGCCCTCCATTCCGTATTATATAATCATAAATTTATTACATAATCAGCGAACTACTTTCTCGCGCTAAACCGCCTTTAGCCTAGGTAACTAGACGAGGTCAGGTGCATCACAACCTCCTTCACATCTCAGGTTTAGAAATCACAGCTTCTCAAGTGTTGACGTGGGAGAACGGTTTGAGGCGAGCTTCTTGCTTTTACTGTGAACTTTCAGCTGCGTTTTGCTTCGGTTACCCGCTTGATCTTTTCCTGATAGCTTTCTCTATCGTTCAAGCGAGAAAATGGTTCATCAGGGACCGGAACTCCTAGAAACTTACAGAGCGGTTCCCACCCTTCTATAACTGAGTATTCGAGGAGATTCTCTTTTGGGATCGCCTGTCTCACTTTATCATAATGCGAGTCGAAGGCTTCCTTGCCTCGCCAGTCAAAGTCTTTGGCGAAGGTTGCTTTGCAACATCTGTTAAGAAGCTCTATGCGAATGGTTCTCAAATCCTCCGGCTCGTTTTCCCTAAGTGTAGCATTGCCTATTGTGCGTATGGTCTTAGCGATCGTGCTCGAAATCGATCTGAGTTAAAAAAATTTTTCATTAGAGAATCTCCAAACCGAAGCTACAACTTCCGGGGTTCTTACGAATACCATGAATCAAAATCCCTCGTATTTAACACCACTTTGGCTTCTGGATACATCTTCGCGAGTTCTAAGGCGAAGTGTGCAGCCGGGCTATCAGTCACGGCCTAATTGAATGTCAATAACGCTGTACAGTATTCTGTCTTTGCAGTTTGTTTATATATCCTTACTTGACAATGCCCAAGAAGTTGATCTCATTCCTGTTTCTCGAAGCTACAGACGCCATCGCATTTTGCACGAAAAGCACCTAGCCACATCTCACAGTCTTGGACATTATCGTGTCCCGCCGACGCCATATGGTATGTTTGCTCGTATCCGAAGCGCTTTAATGCGGCCCTCAACGCTGCGAAAAGCCAAAGACTGAACTCTTCTCCGCTCTCGAATGCTCAGAAATCTGGTATTTAGCATACATGTAGTCCCAGTCCTTGGGAGGCCGGCGCAGATTACCCGCATGGGCACGACACGGGTACAAGTTCGACGGTCAATATCGGTGATTTCTCCCTCAGCTCCCTCTAATCCAACCGGTTTCAAAACCGTTGCCTATTTCACCAATTGGGTATGTTCCTATAATCTAGTCAACCACTAGGTATATGTCATTAAAAAGGTTAATTTATGACCTAACGTTTCGGATAGGGTATTTGCGGACGAGATTATCAACCTGAAAACATCCCAGCAAACCCCCGTCATATTGTATATTTGTGGTTTTGCTTCTGGGGTGGTTAGCGTGGTGTCTTTCCAGGCTGGTAAACACTCACAATTTGTTCTATTTATTCAGCTGCTTAAAAGGAGGTTACTCGAGTTGATATAGCCCCTGCTCTTTCGCTCGACCTGGCCCGGCATCAATGCCTATGTTGCACGCTCCATGTGGGGATGCCTCTTTAACGTGATTTAATTTCACATGATGACAAGCGGTAAAAAAAGCCTTTTTAAGGCCGTAAAGAAAAGAGCCGTAGGTTATATTAACAGTCGAATCGATATCCGACATCTTCCCCCTAGTCATTTGACATTCCCCATTGTCTTGCTACGTGATACAACAGTTATCCGTGAATCAGTGACACGTAACAACTAGATACACAAGAGGTGGCCTAAGCAGCGAATGGCTGGCGACTCCTTTGGTACATGAACTGCACATCGTTCCACTTATGGTAACATCACAATTATTATGAAATTCGCTTTTTTCGCTACCAACGGTTTAACTGACTTGCATAGAATCGCCAATATTAGCAATTTAATCACCCTTAGGAAAATGTGCTCAGCGGAGGACTGCCAGGGGCTGGTGGATCGGAGAACTGGGTTTGTACAAAGACCTTCTGCATCCCTTCCTGTCGCTTGTTGAAGATGTCATAGATTGTTTCCATGTCTTCCAGCTGCGCACGATGGGTCACCATTTCCAAAGGTTCGATTTTTCCCTCACGAATTTTTGAAAGGAGGTCCTTCCAGTACTTTTGTACTGGTGCTTGGCCGTTTCCAATCAAACGTACTCCACGTTGCATAAGAGAGCCGATGTTGAAGTGGTTGACCTATTTTTATCAGTATATAAACCACTTTCAGCCCGGGTCTGGGAGAACGTACGTAACCAACATATACCCCAGTAACACCGCACCGACCAAAGCTTTTCACCGACATTATCATTTCATTCAGCAGTTCTGATGTGTCTGTTTCTATCCCTAGAAGTTGTTGGAAGTAATGTGCCCAACTCTTTGAGTATTCTCCCGCAGCACACTCAAGTGCCACATCCGGTCCACCATGGACCATTTTATTAAGCATCGAACTCACGGATTCCCCTTTTGGCAAATCTGAGAAATTCACGCATTCCACTTGTGGAATCTTAGATTTGGTGTATTGGAGCCTCCACGCTCCATTGCCCCCGTCAATGATAATAACACGAGAAGCTCCATGCATGAAGCTGAACCTTGCACACATTTGGCCGATTGGACCGGCTCCCCAAATTGCCACTACATCTCCTTTATTGACTCCGGTGTCGACAACACAGTGCCACGACGTGCAGAGAACATCCGAGAGATATAGTCCTTTCTCATCGGGTACATCGCCTGGCAGTTGAAGAAGATTCACCTCTCCAAAAGGCACTCGGACATACTCTGCTTGACCGCCGGCGAATCCACCGGTGAGATGGGAGTATCCAAAGATACCTACATCCTTATTGTCAGCTTGACGGGAATGACGTACACCAATGTTCTTTCATACCTGCAGTCCGCCCACCGTACATAGAAGCCATTGTGCTGCTCTCATTTGTCTTTTCGCATTGAGAAGAGTGCCCCTTTTTGCAATACATGCACTGACCACACGCAATCTGGAAAGAAGCTACGACTCTGTCGCCCACGCTGAGGCTTTTCACAGCCGAACCGATGGCGTCCACCTTGCCGCAAACCTCGTGACCAAGGATATCCCCTTTTTGGGTTTCGGATACGACCCCTTTCGTTGGTCAGATTATCTAAATCAGATACTGACTATAAGGGGTGAAGTATGAGGCCCTTACCATGATACAGATGCAAGTCACTGCCGCAGATTGTGCTTCCAGTGACTTTCACAATAACGTCTGTGTCCTCTATAATTGTCGGCTTGGGTACATCGACTTCAACCCAGTCAGTTTATTTCGTTTTATTGAAACTACTACTGCCAACTAACTACTCCACTGGACAAGAGTTCGAACATACCAACTTTCACGACATTCTTGCCCATCCAAACCGTAGCCTTCATCGTCTCTCCGCTAGGATCACCATACTGCTCTGGATTCTTCGCCGGATTAGAAACATCTTGCGCTGTTGAAGTCATGTTTAGGTTGAAATCGGAATCCGGAGGAAAACTCATATACACATTCGATCGACGTTGTAATTATCAGGAGAAAAATTACAATAATAGAAGACGATTAGGTCAAGTAAAACGACTGATTGCAAATACCAACTATAGTAGCCATAGTAGCCATCTTGAGTGTCTAATTGTTGTTTCGCCTCTGTGCCATGGGTAGATTTGTCGAATCAAGATTCCAGTTTCCTTGACGTCACTTTCGACCCGCAGGCAGCTGGGTAAAGTAGGCAGGAAGAAAGTGAAACGTGTTCTATTGGCACTAAATTTGCATAGGCAGCATGACGCACATAGGCCTTTTAAACTCTAGGATTATGTATTGTGTCCTATTCTTTTATTTTTCGTGAATGAGGAGTTGAGCTCCGAGTTCAGATCTCAATCACGTGATCTATAGGGCTGACTGGCCAGATTACATAATTGGTCGGTGAATTAAAAACTAGGCTGTATTTGGTTAGTATGTACATAACTAATCCTTGGTCTCTTGGCGCAGATCCACCTACCTCTCACGGCTGAAAATGCAATGAACTCATCGTCATAAGTTGCTAACTCTGCATTTTTTTATTGGATTTGCTAGCTGTGGTTATCCTTCCTCCATTCATCGGTTATATAATAAAGAGTGTAGTTATTAAATAGTAAGAATCATCCGTCCTTGCGACATCATTGGCCTAATCCCCTATCCATTATCAATATTGCAACCTCAATAACAACCATTATCATAAACTTATGTCGATGGCTCATTCGAAATCAAAGTAATAGTGAAATTGTTATCGCCTTCTTCTTCATGCTCAAGCTGCTTCGGCCAGTTCGTCTGGTCTGCAATCGTGACTTTCTGTCCGGCGCTATCCCATTGAAAATAAACAGAGCCCTGGGCAATATAGACTCCCGTCTTCATGTCTCGAACATATACTGCTGTCGTCACGGGTGGGCCGTCTTGCCGCATAGTACCAGCAATCGCATATTGGTCGGACTCGTTGGAATATAAGATAACTTGGCCAATATCCGCAACATTCAAGGTAAGCGAGTAGGCTTTCGGTTCACCACCAGTGGCATCCTTGAATCTAAAACCAATGACACTCGTGGGGCTGGCAAGGACTTGATAGCACTGCTTGCCTGCTGGGAGGCTGGGCTTGTCGCTAGTCCATTGCTCCTGGTCGTAGTAGTTACTGTGATTCCACACAAGTAACTTAGTATCGCTTCCGAGATGGTAGGACAAATATTTAGTCCCCAAGGCAAGATGCTCGACCTTCTGAAGCTCAGAGGATACAGCTGCTCCTTTATAATCTTCTTGAGGATAGAAATCGACCGTGTTAGAGGCAGCCATGTTGTTAGAAGGTAAGTTTAATGTGATGCTGGACAGAGTGGACTTAGAAGTGAATCTTGCTGGCTTCAAATGAAGAAATGCAAAGTGATTTGGTATTGTGAAGATAATCTCGAGGAAATGGGCATTATTTATATTCGAGATCTGGCATGGGGCCCCTCTAAGGAGTGATGGTGAATAGTACAATAGTACGGCAGGTTGCGGAGAAATGCGTAAATGCACGGAAAAGCATGTCAAGACCCGTTGACGAGTGATTTTATTCAAGAAATCTCCAATAGGGTCCGACAATTGAAAGGATTAGAAATGATAGGTCGATTCAGCAGGGTTGAGGATTGCCAACAAAGCTGCAACGCTCGCCTGTTTAGTATGGATGAATCGTCTCTCGAACGAACCCGATCCTCAGCCAGCCTCGGAATGCTACTAGTATGCATCATCCCAGCGCTTGGCGCAGTCAAAGAACCGAACGGGTAGAATTGCTGTCAAAAACAAGTACAAAACCACACAAGGATCAGGATATTGTAGCCATCAGGTCAAATATCGTAAGCAAACAGCAGGAAGCTAACATGCTGGACGAGAAGGGAGCCCCAGTGAGCTCATTGGATTAGTTATCCAAGAATATCAACTTTGTGAGGTATAGGACGCCGCAAGGTATTTACGGTCTTTTAGAACTGCTAGCAGGTCGGATTTGATCGCTCCAGACATCACTATGGATCATAACGCTCCTCATAGGGAACGTGACTGGCTCCAATGATGTTAACCCCTCCTGACAGATTCCGTCAGGCTCCATTTGTAAACGAACGGTTGTCAAGAATCTGGAACCGGGCCGCAAACCAAAGTGGAGTAAGTGCCTGTGCGTTTGGGCCGGGATTGCGGAACAGCGGGAGTCTAATTAGATGGTGTTCATAATGGAAGCAGCGGTCGGTAGCACAGAAAATTAGTAGCGACGGTTAAGAACTTCCGAGTCTGGTAGTTGATGTTGTATTGGCAGTAACAAGAATTCCGGTGCGGTCTTATTTGGAATGTGATAGTAGAATTCCATGATAAGCGAAGCGCGGAGCAACATGAGAACGGTTACTGGCGGGCGCTACTGCTTCATTGATCTCCAACACCACACCAAGAAAGATAGTATGAGAAAGACATGTGCAATTTCTCTAGATTGCTTGTCGGCCGAACGATAGAATGGCGTCAATGTCGGGTGGGAGCGATTCGACATCTCCGCACAACGGATTTCACGGACTGGTACATGGTAACACATCAGATCGTACTGAACACGGCTTGAGGTGAAGCAAAAACTAAGTAATGTGTCCCTAGAGGAGAGGAGGACAGGGAAAACTGCCTCCGTTGCCAGCTGGTCTTGTTCTTTGCGTTTCTGCTGTGTGGAACAGTGGAGTCCGGTCTGCTCAGGAATATCACTCGCTCTGAATGTTAAGAGGGAAGACAATGCCGCTGCTAGAGGGATCTTATGAAATTTCAACATAGCTTGCAAAGGTACATCCATCAGCTGGATAGCATCAACATGGATGGGGACTAGATGTCACAAACAGGATAGTAATATGAGAACATTGTTATATCTGGGTTAACTGGGTATCAATATAGGATAAAAAATATAAAAAAAAAGCCAATGGAGCCGCTAAAAGAGGTTAGTGTAATGAAATATCTCCTCCTCGTAGAGGTATCTTAAACTTCAAAAGACGTTATTCTTTTTTTTTCTTTGGACGGATGATGGCCTTCTTATATAGCCGTAGACCGAGGAGATCTCTCGAGTGACTGCAGTTATGCAAGTGCTAACAAGGTCCTTATCAAGGAAATCACCAGCTTCATTGATCCAATCTCAGTGGACCCTCGAAGACTTCACAGGATATCCCTACGCAGTTGACTAGTTAACTAGTACTATATGAAGTTTGTTAGTTTGTTAGTAAATTGTCGAATAAAGTCTACGAGCACGCCCCCAGTAACGGGTTTAAAATACACTGCTGAACAACATAAATCCAGGTACTTACAAGTGTAAAATCTGTCAGGTAGGGGATAGATTAACAGAGGGGAATCCAAGGGACTCAGAGACAAGAAGATGTCCTTAACTATCAGAAAATAGACACGAAAAGCGAGCCCATAGTATGTATTCAGCCCTCAAAAATGAATGTTATCATCCCTAACCCGCACAAAATCCTCAAGTTTCATAGTCCTTTGCAAAAGTCCTCGGAAATCATCGTACAATGAGTATAAAGCACTAAATGTCCTTAGCAAAGCGGGCTTGCGCGTCCCGCGATAGGCATCAAAGTCAACCTCGATTCTCTCATGAGCGAGCCAGCTAAGCAGGAATTTGACCTCTGACAGATACCTCCTTGCGTCGCGTTCTTCGGGGGTGAAATTCCAGAGGCGCGCCAGGGCGATAACAAATATCTTTGGATGGAGAACGTACATGCCATTTATGGCGTTTATCGGGCGGAGAAGCTTAGGCGACCAAGATACCCAGGGGAGAAAATAGGGGTCTCTTTGGCTTTGGAGGATTTCAACGATAATGGGGTCCGCGCTGACGTATCCAACGTGCTGGATTAAAATTCGTCAACGTGCTTGCGTAAGAGAGGAAAGCAATGGTGAAAGCTCGGGGAGCGGGAAGTAATAAGAAAGAGAGGTAGAGGTAGAGATCTACTTACAGGGTCGTACACGAGGCCCATGAGCGAAGTCAGGCCGAAGGGGTGACCTGAGCTAACGAGGACATTGATGGCATAATCTTTATCACAGTCAACGAGAATTGTGAGAATATTCAGTGAACTGTCGTAAGCAGGCCCGTGAGGACCCTTGGAGTAGAGCAGCTCAATGGCATAGCGCCCACCAACAGCATATGGGATGAGTCTGCCCGATAGAGCAGCATGAACGGCGATGACTGCGCCATTAATATCCATTCTTTTCAGAAAACGCCGAACCAACGAATTCTCCAATATGACCTCGAAAGGGTATGTCAGGACGGGAACGTCTTGGTTCAAAGGAGCCCTCGATTTGAGTGCCTTGCATATCCATGAAGAGTTCCGGCAATTTCCTGCACACACGTGGGATGGGCCAGCTGAGATCGAGCAGGATGAAGTCTAGAGGGACGAAAATTGATTCAATCGAGGATGCTCTTCAAGCCAAACGATGGCCTCTGGATGGCTGGCCTGCATCGACTGGAGGAGGGCAGTGGCGGTGGCCGCACAGAAGAGTAGAGAGGGGGGGAGGAAAGAAAGAAATGAAAAAGGATATCAGCAAAAGTCCTCTTCCAAACCAAGTGGCTCACATTATCAAGAAATATGGCGATAAGCTGGCCTGAAAAATTGTCTGTTGCAGGACCTACTGTAGCAGAGATAAACGACAACAACTGTGCTCAGCGTGGACAAAGACAGTCACGGATTCTATTTTGTGTGTGATGGCTCAATATTGAATGACTAACAAGGTGCAATCTATCTCTATCCCATAACACATCAGAAACATTGTTGAGAATTAGCAGTTAGCAGCAGGGGTGGCCAGCTTCACCCTCTGTAGTCAAGGTGAGATGAGAGATGAATTTTACCGGAGACAGGCTTGATAGGAGCCATCAAGCTAAGTTCGTAAGAACAAAGATCCTAGGCAGAAACATATCTCGACAGATACCAAAGAATAAAGATAGAAAAAGGCCGCCTTTCCATACGCACTGGAAGGCGGCTTGCGTTGTCAAACACGATTGAAATTCTTGAGGCTAAAATGTCGATGTATAAATAGCTCTCTATGAGCTTTATTATTAGCCTGTCACACATATTGACCAGGTACAAAGCTAGAAAGAACGTAGGCGAGCTTGCATGGGAGAATCGTCTCAGAACGGTTGCTGGGGCCTTCAAACTGGTAAGCATTAGTTAGGCTGATCACCTTGTGAGGGAATTGGCGTGGTGATTTGCAGTTGCACTTACAACTTGCGCCATTGACAGATAGTTAGTGAGCTGAAGTTGAGTTAGCTAATAGATTTGGCAATCATATTCCAAAGTAGAATTCAAAACAGACTTGGGAGAAGTTGTGTGAAGAGGGAGATCAAAGCAGCAACTGTTGTTGTTGTTGTTGTCGTCGTGTTGGGGGAGGTAGGGGTACATAAATTACGGGCATTTGGCCATGTGCGCCGCGGTACATCTACTTACATAATCTTCAGCTGACAGTAGCTCAGCTGAGGGCGACGCTCCTGGCTTGGATCAACCGATTCAGATCGAAAAATATCGAGAAAAAAAAGGCCCCGATTCCTATTGGGTCCTAGAGCTAGGAGGGAAATTCCCTCGGCCCTTGCAGTTCATTCCTCCTCTCTCCCGTTCAACCCCCTAAATCTCTCTTCATCTCTCGCTCTTTTACTGCAGATGCGGAACTTCGAGTCTCTTTTTCCTTTCTGCTGACCATCGGTCGTATCGTGAGAGTTTTGTTCTGGAAATACGCCTGACCAGACGCATCTCGAAAAACAATAATAACACGCGTACTCTGTAAGGGAGGTTTTTTCAAACCTTCGTCCACAATACATACACGTTCTCGCTAGAGAATACCGGTGAGTTTCGTTACGGCTAGAATTTCTTAGCGAGAGTAGCACCACCAGGTATGAAAAGCTGACTAATCGGGTATAGTTTCGATCAAGAAAAACGTGACATAAAATACGCTAGGTTGGTTTCTGACAGACCACGGTATTGGTCAAGAAAAACAAGCTGGACCCGAAATTCGTGACAACTCAGAACCACACCACGCTGCGCTCTTGTTTCTTTCCTCCTCGCCGAAAAGACATCACCAACACCCAGCAGTCCTCACCTGTATCATCGTTTTTCATCAGCCTCAGGGCTGCTCTATCGAGTTCCCCTTTCAATTTTTCAAGACGTCTTCTCTTCTTGATCCCTCGTTTTTCGTTCCTTACAGTTTCTTTCTCGACAATACGATGGGTCGTACCGTCGACCAAGAGGTGCACGCGGCTTTCGTGGAATTTCGTGCCAAGGAAGACGATAAGGTGAAACCCGTATTTCATGTATCTTGGGTAATATTTCCAACAAGTTGTTTACTGACTCGAAACCCACTTCTTGTATAGTGTCTTTCCGTGCAATGTATATACTGCCAGCAGATCAGGGCGAAGAACACCAGCCGTCAAAAGCAGCATTTGCTTGAATGCCCTGCCCTGCGTGGCCAACATAACCCTCATGCCCAACCCCCTCCTACTAACGGGGTCACTGCTCCCAATGGCTATGGCGCTCCCCCAGGCGGACCTACTGGAGCCCCAGGTGCTGGGTCAGCGACCGCTGCCCTTCCCTCTAACACTGGCTCCATGATGGCAACTGGAGTTAACCCCCATGGCAGTGCTATGCAGGCGCCCATGCAAAGCATCCCTGGCCGCCCGTCCCTACCATCGCAGGCTGGTCCAACAGCCGCTTCATCCTCGACGGCAGCTCCACAAGCCCGCGCCCACAGTACGCCCAAGGCACAAAAAGCTCGTCAAAGCACGTCCAATCTCCCCGCCCCACCGCTCGACGATGTCCACGCTGCCTTCGTTGAGTTCCGTGCGAAGGAAGAAGACAAGGTGCGCCGTTCGTCTGAGACACATCATCCCATGATAATGGCTTTCCACTCACCTTATGAGCAGTGTCTGTCGGTCCAATGCATCTACTGCCAACAAGTTCGCGCGAAGAATACAAGCAGGCAGCGCCAGCATCTTCTCGAATGCCCAACGTACTTGAACGTGATGAAAGATTCCATTCCTGCGAACAATCTCCAGCACACCTTCCCTGAAGGCGATATCGCTCGTTCCCTTCAACTCCCAGCACCGGCGCTGGAGCTCGATTTCCGTATAAGCTTGAAGGTCAATCCCACCTTATCCGTTGGTCAAGGCGTCTGGGGCCAGAGAGACTGGATCACCTTTGTGGGTGGACAGTGGGCTGGCAGGTGGGCTAAAGGCATTGTCTTGGTATTTCCCTCCCCGTGCTCCGTCAATCAATCAACTCTTGATCACTGATTCGCTATTCATGTTAGCCTGGTGGTCAAGATTCCCAAGTTACTGTTAAGGAGCTCGCTACGAGCATTAGGTCGACTTTCCTTTTGCAAACTGCGGACGAACCTCCGGCTTACATCGCAGTTAAAACAAACGGTTGGTTAACAGGAGCTAAAGAGGTCCTGGAAAAGCTCCAAGACCCAACAGTTGCAGACACCATTAACCCCAGCACTTATAAATACCGTGTCAACATCTCCATGGAGACTGGAGACGAACGCTACTCATTTGTCAATACTGTAATGTGGGTTGGAAGTGGTTGCCGCCGTGGTGCTGAAGGTATGACCAACCTGGAAGCCCTATATTCAAGATTCGCTGACTCTTTGGTCTAGTCATCTTTGATGCGTTCCGTGTCACTTGAAATGCTTAGTTGTTGGAGTAATTTGATTTATTCGGATATTGCGAGGTCGTGATTTTAGGGAAAAACCAGAGTGTTATATCGGGTTCTCTTTTCTTTTCATTACAGGTGTCAAAAGGTGAATGGGTTTGCGCTGTCATCGTCATGCGAGTTTAGCACTTTGTTGCTTTAGTTGCGATTCCTTTATTGCCGCGTTTGATAATACCTCTACTCAAGTCTGTTTTCTGCCTGCTGTGCTATATCTTTGTTTTTTTGTTTCATTTCCTGACTCCTGGTTGATTATTCCAAAAGGTTTCGCGTTTCTTGCTGCTAATTTATTTCTTTTCGCGGCACTATTAATTTCAAGATTTCCCGCCTCCCATTGACTTCCGTGCTTAGTCGGGTTCTTTTGAACCCAATATCTCTCTATTTTTCTGAATCGTTTTCCTCCCTGGAATTGGTCTTGTGAGTCGGTACCGTCCACACGATAGCGCCAGCTTCGTATTCCGTATTGTCTGAATTACCGATATCGGTATGGAAAGGGCGTAACAAACAACCGCCATCCATACTGGGTGTATGTATTTATGTACGTGTCTTGTGTAATGAGTTTCAAAACATTCTGTGATCAATGAGGATCGTGGAGAGAAGAATTACCGCAACGTCTTGGAGAGGGATTCTCTAGTTACGCTGTATACCGGGTATTTTCGATGTAAATGATTCAACGGCCCCGTATTTTCCCCATGGTAGCTACGATATTTCGTTGTGTAATAATATCGAGAAGTATTTGGCAACGCGATCTATATTTTAAAAAATACTTTGCCAAATTCCAATACAGCGCTTTTGATACGGGACGCTGGCGGTATTTGTAACTGACACTTATAACACCGTTTATCAGATCACGATACCCGAGCTCTTTTTATTTTTCGGTCTGCTCACCAAAATAACTAGTTACCTAAAAAGTTCAACATAAAACCGTTTCCTTAGAGCCTTAACAACATATAGAAGAAGCTCAATGCACTCTACTCTGAAGTTGTCTGATTCACATTCAGCAAAGTGCAGCAGTAATAGAATCCTACTATTAATGGAAGCCGTTTGATTGTTGACCACATCTTTTCTCAGTTTGCGAAAGCTATCAACGATCGTCTCTGAGTACACACTGTCGTACATGCTTCAGACACTTCCAATAAAGCAACTACATTTGAAACCGCGGTTGGCAAATCCTCCAAAGAATTCACAATCTTTGTTGTCGCAGTTAGAGAAATGATTCCTTGTGAATATCTCGTCTGTCATCTTCCCTCTGGAGTTGTTCCTTATACCGTCTGCGATTGCAAGCATGCATGGCCATGCCATGATCAAGGCTTATTTGTAGGTAAACCTACCTGGAATGGAGGACATTGAACACGTAGCGTGTTTATGTTTGCAGCGAATCATGCAAAGAGATCTCACACAAAACGTAAACCTCTTGGATGAAGGAAAGAAATCAAAGCAAACAACGTCCAAAAGGAAGAAAAAAACTGGGCTGATAATAACGCATAGCCACTTACGAGTGCAAATGTTGAACCTCCTCCGTGACATGAGCCTACAATAAATAAGTGCTACTGAGAAAGCCTTCAAACTAGCACAAAAGGGACAAAGCGTTTTGGTATGCTGTGAGGGATGGTGTCAAGTCAGTTCATTATTTAATCTCACTGGATTAGGCTTAGCGTCTCGGCAGGGGCTTAAACTGCAAACTCAGAGATTTGTTTGCTCGCCAAGCTATCAAATCCAACAAAGGAAAATATCTGATCCGTCCTTGTTTCTACATCCTCAAGATACAAAGATAGCACCAAGCTTCAAAGCCCTTTTGCGTTTCGCGCTTCGCGCTTGTGGAGCTTTTGACCCTTTATTGCCGACAGCCTTCTGTCTCAGCGGTCTTTTTTTTCCCGCCTTTCCAATGGATGGGGGAGCCTCAGACTTTGCTTTCATATATGACCATAAGGGGCACGCCCCTTAATGGCAAAGAATAAAGGATGTTTTGGACGGAATCAAAGCATCCAAGACTGGCGGCTAGAAAGCAATGGAAGCATGCGGCTGGGAAAGAATAAAGATTAAAATCTTCTCCTTAATTCTCATCTTGCGTATCAAAGAATCAGGGAGAGAGCAGGGACGTGGGCTTTCTGGCAGACTGGAGGTTTAAATAGAGGCCCAAGCCAGCAGAAAAATATCTTTGAGCATGTAGATTTCAGTCTACAATTTGCCTTGAGATTTAAAACTCGCGGTAAATACTACGAAGCATGTCCCTAATTTTTTCCGCAAGCCAGGTACACGAGCCTGTCAACGCAAGTCATTTGATTTCCAACTTTTGGGTCGTGGTGGTTGTGACTAATAGCTAATAGTATACGGGCATACTATATAAGCCCGGCATTGATCTGCGAAATGAACGGAATCGTATCATTGCACACTGGCGGAGGATGGCGGCAGAACCCATTTTTATTGACCCTGCTCAAAAACGCATAGGCAACTGGAACGGCCTTGATCTGATGGACTTTTTCGACCGAAGAGAAAGGGGATATTCTCAGCGAGTATGGAAATTTTGTCCCCTGACTGACGACTCTGGCTGATTTGATTAGTTTGAGAGACTTGAAGCTACTGTTGCGCGCCACGAAACCACAATTGCGCGCCACGAAACCACACTTGAGCACTTTCAAGAAGGTTCCATTCAACTACGGCTTGGTGTCCTGGAAGACAGACGGACCTCAGAGGGCAAGCAGGGCAATAAGGACCAACAAATTGTCCTTAACAGGAACAAGGTTGCTCATGGTGGCAACATAGTTGGTGATATTGCAGCCATACAATTCGCACATACGAATGCCTCCCTATTTGTTTCTGAATACAAGTTGGGATTTTTCGAGGCATATGGGATACAATTTGATGACATTTCCAACCAAATTGAGTCATACCCTCAGGAGGCTATAAATGTGTTCAATAGGCTCGCTTCAGTCCGCGAGTTGCGACAATGGCAAGAACATGTTCTACAGACAAAGATTGAGAACCTAGCAACCAGCATCATTGCAGCTATGGCACAGGGTGAAATCGATCAACTGCCAGGACGCTTCCAAGACAACGGTGATTTGCGGGAGGAATATAAGGAGTTGGAGAGGTTCTTTTGCAGTGGATTATCCATTAACTAGATAGCTGGAGACAACTAAATGCGCTCCCAATACACTCGTTATTTTTGCTTGCTATCATTACAGAAAAAGCCTTTAAAACCCACAAATCCATAGCGATTGAGAGATATCTTGATTCATTTCCCTAGTGGATTCCGTGCTCGATTTCATTGTAGATTGTTCTAAAAATCTATGGTAAACGCCATAATGGAAGAAAGGTAACTAAAGTGGTAAGTAGGACCAGGGCGTACGTAGGCATATGATGAGGAATTCAAAGTCAAGGAGAGGGTGTAAAAGATGAAAAATATATGCAAGTCGCCCGGCCAGGCAACCGTTAAAGAGTTGGCTTTGTCAAGGCAAAAGAATGGCTCTTCACGGTGTGAGCCCATGAGAGGAGGCATTTAGCGATTGGTCCAACAAGGCAAACATTCTTATTCTTGCAATTTCGTGGCTACCTAAAGGTTAGAGCTACGTATTTCCCACCACAGGCAAAGAGGGCTGTTCCTCGGTGTGCCGCCATCAGTAAAAGAAATACTAGTCGACAGCAGTTGCGTAGGAATGTTGTTAGCAAACTGACTTGACGGCATAGTTAGCTAGGGTACCAACTACTCCTTATGAAGATGGAAAAGCGCATTTTGCTATCTTGCCCACCTGCACTATAAAGCAAATGATCTAATCAGATGCGGGAGCCATCTCCGCATCATTGCCTACGTATTTGTTCAATCTGCGATTATCGTATAGCCATGGTTCTAGTCATTCAAACCTAAGATTTCCTGTATATATCATGTAGTGTTTGTATCCCCGACGAAACGGCATTGAATGGCAATATTATACGGTCTCAATATATCGTTTCACCTCCCTGAGCCCCAGTCAGCAAGTAATCGTCACACGAAGAGAGGCGGGCGTCGCCCCAACACAACTTACCAGTCAGTAACCGCCTCTTCCCACAATTTTATTTCGTGCTCCCGCGTCCCACCAAAATGATCAACAAACTCGTCCCCAAAGACCTCTCTAGCGACACTCTCCTTTGCTATGAACCTTGCAACAGCTTCTTTCAGGGACTTGGCAAGCCGTTCGCCCTTGTCACTGTCACCCCCAACGTTTTCACCCCTCGCTAGGGGTGGAACAGGTATATCTAACTTCTTCTCTACCCCTCTCCATCCAAGCGCAAGAATAGCCGCGAGGACATAGTGCGCGTTGATGTCAGCTCCAGGCACGCGGATTTCCAGCCGCGAACCCTTGGGACTACACGTCGGAGGTGTAATCAATCTAATTGATGCTGCACGATGTTCTAGGCCCCACGATACTGTGACCGGTGCCCAAAAATTTTCTACAAGTCGCTTGTAGGAATTAATCGTCGGTGCAAGGAGGGGCATGATATCTGGCAGACCCTCGAGGACACCGGCAAGAAAATGTCTCCCGAGATCAGAAAGGCTTACGACATCGGGATATGGCGGGGAAGGATCTGGCTTTTCTCGGAAAAAGAGGTTTTTGCCATCATTGGAGACAATAGAGACATGCATATGCCCGCTGTTTCCAGGAAGGCCATGCACGGGCTTGGCCATGAAGACGGGTGTGATCCCGTATTTGCTTCCGAGAGCTTTGACGACGTATCTAGAAATAAAATAGTTAGCTGTTGCGTTTCTTCAAGATAAACACAAATCTTGCCATTCGCTCACTTAAACAAACCTGCTCTATCCGCTATTTCCTTTATTTCTCCAAACTCCAGGGCCTATCGAAACAGGTCAGCTTCCAGTTCTGAATCGAAGCCGATGGCAAAACTCCACTGACCGCTTCGAACACCCCGGGGCCGCTCTCAGTGTGCCAGCTTTCTATGTCACATTTGAAATCCTGACACGTGTTAAATACTCTATAGTAATACTCTTGATTATGGACCGGCCTTGTTAAACTGTAACCAAACATTCCCTCCGTCAACGGCGGTAGATCAGCGACCGGGTTTGTTTTTAGGAACCTAGCGGTTCCTGACGAATTTCGTTCTCCTCCTTCTGTGCAAGCCGGAGCGCGAAATTGGTAAAATTCATATTCCGCTTAATGTAGAAAAATTAGCTTCAAGGATATGACAGGAATTCAAAGAAGTCAGCGCATACCCCCTGCCATGGCTTTGTATCCCAGCTTCTCCATTGCTGCCGCTGCTGTTCTTAAAAGTCCACGCGGACATGCTGAGATCGGAGCATGTGTATCCGGGTCAAAAAAATCGACTAGAAAAAATGGCACATTGTCTTCCCACGGTATCCGTCTGAAGCTCTTCAAATCCGGAATCGCAACCATATCTCGATACCCATTCTCTTTATTGCTAATCGCTAGCTCTTTGAAGTATGTCTGATCATGCATATCCCATCCGAAGATGACAGAACAAAAACCGAAGCCATCTTTTGCGATCGAGAGGAATTTCTTTTTCGAGACGAGTTTCCCGCGGAGAATACCGTCAGCATCGACTCCAGCGAGTTTGACCTGCGTGTCACTTGCGAGCACCGCTTCTAGGCTATCGAGGGTGACATATGAAAGCTCTGTGTCTGTGGTCATGTTGGCGCTGGTACTGTCTAAGGCTGCCCGTTTTGGAGTCGAATAGAGAGCTTTGTAGGATTCCGATGGGCTTTTTATCCCAAAAATGAAAAGAGCTGCAAACCAAGAAAACACAAAGACCAAGCTGGTGACGAGTTTAGGTTCGCCCCCTGGCGGGCAAAAGGTTCGGCGGGGACTTCGCCAGTAAATATGACGTCCCCGAGTGGGATGCCTACAGACCGGGATCGATGCGACTCGACAACCGCGTTTCGGTTGCTCAGCAGCGCCAAAGAGCCGCTCTTATCTCTCTTATCGGCCGGCAGTCACGAGGAAACTCTAACCAGCTTATCGGGCCGTGGGTCCGCTATAATTAGGTTTGCGCTAACCCCGGAGTCAGCTGATTGAGCTAAACCCTATCGGGGCTTAGTTAGCCGCTGCTATCTGTTTCCATTTTAACCTTAAAGCTCCAATGTCGCCGCTGGTGACGAATAAGCATGCGGTCGGGAGCTCTGGATCGGCTATCGCTTCGGAGAAAGCAAATATTGACTAACACTGCCTTTCCGGAAGCTTGATGATGGAGCTCTCGGCCGGCGTTCTTATTTCTTCTCGTCCTTTGCGTGTCCTCGTGTCCTTATTCCTTCTCCTCCAACAACGGGTGATTTAAAGAGCTCTTAAATCCATATTCTTCAACTTCAGCAAGTGATTATCTGGTTTCCACCTACCAACACGATCGATTATGTAAGTACGCACACTCACTCGAGCAGGTATATCAGTTGATTGTTTGTCTTAATACTAAACAAGGACACCTGGAAAATAGTGCCCAAAGTCTTGTGCGGTTGCGAAAAGAGCTCATTTATACAATGGCAACCATGAGAGGACGTCTTCAAGGCAAGAATGCCATCGTCACCGGTGCTGCAGGGTACGTTCAATCTCTGTAGAATACAATCTACCAATGTCCACTGCTTCCCATCGTATTCATCTAACGGCCAGGTCATAGTGGCATAGGACTCGAAACTAGTATCCTGTTTGCTCGTGAGGGTGCCTCTGTCCTGATGGCCGATATCTCCGAACCTGCTCTCGAGAAAGCTATTGCCAAAGTCAAGGCAGCCGTTCCCAACACTACAAAATTGGAGACCGTCAAGTGTGATGTATCCAAAGAATCAGATGTCCAAGCCATTGTTGAGCGGCTAGACTCATGGGGCGGACTGGACATCATTTTCAACAACGCTGGCATCATGCATGCCGACGACGCCGATGCTATTGACACACCGGAGAAGATCTGGGACTTGACACATAATATCAACGTAAAGGGGGTGTGGTATGGGTGCAAACATGCCGTCCTCAGCTTGAGGAGGAATAAGAAGACAAAAGGCAGCATTATCAACACCGCAAGTGTGGTTGCGTTGGTGGGCAGTGCAACCCCTCAACTTGCGTATACTGCTAGCAAGGGCGCTGTCTTAGCTATGACGAGAGAGCTAGCTATTGTTCACGCCCGGGAGGGATTCAGATTTAACGCTTTATGCCCCGCACCTTTGAAGTATGTCGTACATATATTCTTAATCCCCGTCCCCGCGCCAAACTTGATATCTATTATTCTAATCCTGTGCCCTGTTTCACAGCACCCCACTCCTTCAAGACTGGCTGGGAGACGACGCTCATAAACGCATGAGACGTGAGATCCACTTCCCGACCGGTCGCTTCGGTGAGGCCGTCGAACAGGCACAGGCTGTTCTATTCCTCGCGAGTGACGAGAGCAGTTTTGTCAACGGGTCTGACTTTGTTGTCGACGGTGGTATGACAAAGGTATGTATATGCTAAAACCGGATGATTGATCATCTGTTTTTAAAACAGATAAACTAACCCTGCGCTTGCTACCTAGGCGTATGTGACACCGGAAGGGCTTCCGACAGAAGCTCCAAAGAGCCTTGCTATATAATTAGCTTTAATAAAAAGTCTCCATGATAGACAAGGACTTCACCGTAAAGAGGGTGATTAGTCCCGCAAGGTGTATTTTGGAAGGGTCTGAAATGAATATCATGATCGAATTTCCTGGTCTGATGTAGGAGAAAGATGGGGAAGCTCCGAATAAGATGAACATCGAGCGCTACCTGGTAGCATTAGTGTCCTTACTATTATATATGCCGCATGGAGACGCACGATGTCACCCGTCTCCACGATCTACAGCTTCTTTCCTTTGTCTAAGCTCTGGAACCTTTGGTAGGCAGTCTGCAATTAAGTCTGTGATCAGCCACATCTTACTACTAGATAGGAATAATAAGTTGTCAAGGGTATAGCTACTGTCAAGAGATTTTGTTCCTTTCTTTTTCGCTGACGGAAAGTGGCCAGGGATAAAGTGATCACTATAAATCTTATATTGTTATACACCAGCCTGCTGATCAAAATCTTGTGCATCTCATGGGTGCATCGTTGCACCACAGTTGTTAAGCATGACAATGGCAGTCGCACATAACATATTATGCTCCTAGCTACGGGACAATGCCGGGCATTGGGGTTTCACATCTTTTGCCCATTGTCAAGGGTGGCGCTAGACGGTACTTACACAACGAAGATGGAAACGCACTTGCCATCCCTCGTGTCCATCGTGGGCGGTATTCTTGACGTTGTGGGAAAGCAACACAATCTTCATGAGATGACACGGCAGCAAATCATTGGAGGGTGGAATTTCTAGACTAATCTGGACACATCTATTATGAAAATTGGCTACTTCCGTAACACGAATGCCGTTGAACAACGTATACAGATACACCTAGCCACAGACGGCCAGTGTTGTAAGGTAGTTTTCTTTAAAGTCCTGCAAGGGATGTAGACTCTTTTAGACTTTGGATCGATTTTGCCACATCGAAGAGCAATGAAAATGCAACTTTCGCCAGTTCTATTCTTAGTGCAAATCAATTGATCAACTGATCGTCAATATAGATCAAGGTGCAGATACGGGCGCAAATGGGAAAACTGCTTCTGCTTTGAAGGCCAGGTGTTAGCGAATTGGAGCTTGAAATCAGCTCTTGGGGGGCTTCATGCGGTTATTCCTGGTTGATCAGCTTATCCCAGTCCCTTCAACGTAAGTACTGGGCTAGCAATGCAGGCCAACGCGGCCGTCTCGAGAAGAGTGCATTCTTTGTCCTGAGTTCCCTGCAGGCATTTCATGAAATTCAAGGTTTCTTTTCTGGTGGCAATCGCGGGTTATCGCGACCGGTAACCAAAATAGAACTTTTTGCGATGCGCGCTTGTTTCAAAACGAGGCGGATAGTTGCAGGCATAGGAGGAGTGTATCAACCTGATGCACGAAGTTAGAAGCGTCATGCTCCCTCGTTCTACACAAGAGCTCTGCAAATTCTAGTGGTGCGGGTTGTATTAACTCTGAATTTTTGCGTCAGTAGTTGATAGATGCATTCGTTTGGTGCTAATTAGGTGCAATGTCTACTTTCGAATGGATGCCGAATCGTGATGGCTGTATGCCAATAAAGCCACGGTCCACATTTGATGTCCTCACTTGTTATCAATGTATTATGAAGATCATTTTAAGTCTGGCTTTCAAAGAGTGGGATAGAGATAAAACATAATTCCATTTTGTCGCTTGATCTCACCATTGAATGAAAATTGCGTTCCACAATAAAAACGTCTGTCAACCACAGATGTCGCATGTTAGACAGCTCATTGCAGGCATGCATTTATCCTTTTGGAGCCTGTAGAGCATACGTGTTTCGCCTACCTGGTCCAGGGCTTTCCCTCCTCCTAGACTCTATTTTCTCGGGGCTGATGAGGTAAAATTTAGTAACGTTAAAAGGGGTCATATTAGAGCCGGTTGGGCTGCTCTCTTGCGCAATACTGACAACTCATGCGAGGTTATCGAAGGGAATAATGGCATCAACTGACGAGAAAGCTGGTTCGGGTCCGGTCGATATGGGAGAGTCAGGCCGGGTTGCCGAGAAGGATGGCCATTTTACGAGAGCCGCAGAAGGCTTAACCATTGAGACGATTGACCCAGAAATCGAGAAACAGTTGGTGCGGAAGTTGGATTTGAGGGTAATGCCACTTCTCTCGGCTCTGTGTATGTTCCCCCCCCCCCAAGGTAAAATTGACTGAACGAACTGACGTTAAGCTAACGACAATTGACAGTTTTGTTGAGCTTCTTAGATCGGACAAACATCGGAAACGCCCGAATTGCAGGAATGGAACGCGACCTCCGGCTTGATGGCTCCCAATATACCTCGCTTTTAACTATATTTTATATTGCGTATATAACGTTTCAGTGGGAGAGCATAATGTGGAAGATAATCCCTCCACACATTTGGGCCACGATCATTGTCTTCGCTTGGTTAGTGTTGGGCTGTTCAAGTAGTATGTAGGAGCACTGCTAAACTTCCTAGGGGGTTATTTGCGGCTTGCCAGGCAGCAGTTTACTCCTGGCAAGGTGAAATGGCATTGCGATTTCTTCTAGGAGCTGCGGAAGCGGGCTTCAGCACTGGAATACCATATTTACTTTCGTTCTTTTATCGCCGGCATGAACTAGGACTGCGTTGCGGCCTTTTTCTCGCTGCTGCGCCTATTGCCAACACGTTCTCGGGTGCTTTGGCATACGGAATTACGTCAGGGAAATCCGTAATCGCCCCATGGCGGCTACTTTTCTTTGTGGAGGGATTGCCAACAATCTTGATGGCACCGGTGGCGTTTTATTTCCTCCCCGATAGCCCAAACCAGGCAAAATTCCTGAATGAGGATGAAAAGAGAGTAGCACGAGCCAGAGCTATTCGGCAGGTTGGCAGGGTTGAGCGTGTTGGAAGATTTGACTGGAACGATGCAGTTGCTGCCCTTAGTGATGTCAGGTTGTGGTGCGGCGTGGTGAGCACGAGAGGCCCCAACCAAAAGCTTCCTTAAAACTGTAGTAGATTGCTGACGTTCAAGATGTAGTTTATGTATTTTAGCCTCGCTATGAGTTTCGCCTCCCTTCCTGTTTTTCTTCCAACACTACTTGCGGAAATGGGTTTTACGGCGGTCGATTCACAAGGGCTGACAGCTCCGCCATATCTTTTGTCCATTTTTGTCACAATTGGAACCACCTGGCTTGCCGATAGGCTTCAACAGAGGGGAATAATAGTTGCTGGCATGTCGTTCCTCACGGCGGCTGGATACGTCATCCTTGCTACATGCAAAGGTGTAGCGGTACGGTATGTCGGTGTTTGGTTGGCTACAAGCGGTCTATTCGCGGCGGTCGCAAATACCACCCCGTGGCTGATAAGTAGGTATTCTCTATTTTGTATAAGTCTCAAACGAGAGATAACCGTTACCGGCGCTATTCAACTAATGCGTCCAAGATAACCAGGGATCTGATAACCGACGCGGGACTGTAGCTGCCATGTTGAATCTTCTAGGCCAGACTGGTACGCTTTTAGGCACGAACGTGTTCCCGGATTCGGACAAGCCTTACTTTGTTAAAGGGCAGATAGTTTGTGCAGCATTTATGATGTTCACTTGTATCGTTGCCCTGAGCCTGAGGACTTTCCTCGTTTATGAAAATCGCAAACTTGATAAAGTATATGGGAAACTTGAGGCGCGTAGAAATCGCGAAGTTCAAGAGAACTCAGCGCAGATCATAGCTGAGGAAGACTACGGGCCCAATTTTCGATATATGCTTTGAGGCATTCGCCCAATGTTGGACAAAATAAGGTGGGTTGATACGCCTGGATTCAGCCGTGTTAATTAGCACGTAATTAAGAGCATTTTATTTAGGCATCTGAATGCTCAGGCACGAAGTGTCAAATAATCGGCGAGATTGGGCCCTTGCATTGTTCATAATAGCTCGTGTATTCGGGGGCAGTGCCTCACATAGGGCCAATGTTGCTGATATGAAATAACAGACTTGACAAGAAGTCGGCTAAAGAAAGGGCTTGAAGACACGTGATTTAACTAGGTAGCTGTTTATGATTATGCCCGTTCAAAACACTAGTTTAGCACTATAACCCAAGACATGGAGTAACGTTGCCTGTAGGACAATGCCTTTGACTTGTACGGGAAGGTAAATAACGTATATGCCAACATACTATGCATAGTCTTGACAAGGACCTAGTTCAGTCTACTAAGCAGTACAATATAACAATATACTAAATACTGGGAGTGAGCTTACCTGAGGAACACGGGAAGCCGTTTCGGCACAGCCAGCGGGACATATAGTACATGTCGCCAGTTCTCCAACATTTTCCCAGAGAAGGTTGGAAACGGTGAAATGAATGAGCCTAGCCCAGCGAGGGTATTTTTGCTGAGCAATCGCGGTGTGCAGCTGGATTAAAAGCATGCGAGGCTAGACTCCATAGGAGGCTCGCCAACTGTAGCCAGAACTATCAATGTGGGCATAGTAAGAAGAGGAGTCATATCTGTGGGCGCCACTTGCGACCGTTGGAGTTTCATCGAGAAAGCGCTTTCACTTGAGGTTTGAGGTTTGAGGAACCTTAGAGACGTTTCCACGTGACCAGGCTTGGAAGGGTGCCAAGCCCCTTCCAGAAATGAGCGTTACGTATCTGCCAAAATCGTCAATTCCCTCAGCCTCCCTTCCATCATTCACCACCACAACCTCCACCACAGTTACCGCCATCGAACGCCTTCTCTTGTCTTTGCGACTACCATTCCCTGCACTCTCTCTCACCCTTGCTTTGCGAAAGTCTACAGCGAGCGTTTCCTTAAACCGCCAGCCCTCACCACTTCGACATCACCCTCGTTTTTGTCTAGCGTCTAACCCTCTAATTTCACAACTATCACTATGGCTGACCAACCCTACGATCCCTATATTCCATCAAATTCGAATCAAAATGCCGGAGGAGCCAATAGTGGAAACCAGAGAACGGCTGCGTTACAAGCGGTATGTTGGACACCATCTTAGTTTAGTCGTCAAGGATACCGCGGCCCGTCAACTACGCCCAATACTTCTCTATAATATATCTCAAACTAAGAGTTATAAACTGCTTCTGGAATGGATGACGGGAACAGCGAATTGCAATTCTCTTTTGATATATTTTTGATGCTGCTTGTCATTTCTGTTGCCTATGACTAAACTGACGTGTTTCTTTTAGCAAATCGATGACACTGTCGGAGTGATGCGGGAAAACATCAACAAGGTCTCACAACGTGGCGAGCGTCTAGACTCACTCCAGGATAAAACGGACAATTTGGCTGTTTCTGCACAAGGTTTTCGTCGTGGAGCCAATCGGGTTCGGAAGCAGATGTGGTGGAAAGACTTTAAGATGCGGATATGTTTGATCGTGGGCATCATTCTCCTGCTTGTAGTGATTATCGTTCCGACTGGTATGCTGTCACAAGCCTTTTGTTTAGATCGCCATAGATTGGCTAACCCGATATTAGTCGTTGCAACAAAGGGAAAATGAACTCCGTCTATTTTGTTCGTTTCCTATCCGTATTCCCCGTCGCTCTCCAAATACATGCCGCAGCTACGATTTACAATAACGATTTTGCAAATCTGCTGTTAGAGCGGCTATCGAGTTCGAGACGTGCGCGGCCCCTTGAGTTTTCCATCCCTCTCCGGCGCTCCCATCTTCCTGGTTTTGCTTTGTTGATTTTCTAATTTAGCTACGAATCGTCTGGTGTTTTCTTTTTCTTTCCTCGATTACGGTTTTGTTTTCGGGGAAATGGATTTTGTAAATGATACTCTGGTTCTTGTACCTGTCGGATTGTCTTACTTACTTCTGCCATAGGAATTATTTAATGATTTATTTGCCTTGGCTGCGTTCTTCACCATACGTATTCTTTGTTTGGTTTCTAGTACTCTACTAATTATTTTCCTGAGAGCCGAATTCGCATCCAGTAAAATTCGTAGAGCGGCTCCAGCCGATCGGCTCGCCGACAGATAGCAAAAGGAGAATAGTCAAAAGGAGGGAAGTAAAATGTCTTCTGGCATTTTTGAATTTTGAGGTTGAAAAATTGATTCCATGGACCAAAGTTTCACACCCTTTCATCGGTAGCCCAGTCCACTCTAACTAACCACCTGAGTCACGGGTGCGAGATTGCAAATTTCTTTCTCGGCAGCTCACAAACTTCAATTCACTATTATCGCAACCCCCCAATTGAGAACGCAGCGTAATCCTTATTGCCAGTACATGCTTAGGAGTTCGTTCATTTAACTGACAGGGCTGCCGCATGCGGGTTAGGAAAATGCTACCAGCTTCTCTCCTTGTGCGGGGAGGTGTCCGAGCTGCTCGTCTCGGCATCGCTTCCACTCGCTTGGTCAAATTGTCGGCCACGACCCCCTGTTTAGGATCTCAGAGACGACATTACTCTCCACGTTCCGAACCTTACCTCTCCACGCGCTCTACAGTTGTCCAGCTCCTGAGCAACATTGGCTCGAAGCGGGAGGTGCAGCAGTACCTGTCTCACTTCACTTCCGTTTCATCCCAGCAATTTGCGGTTATCAAGGTCGGCGGTGCGATTATAACCGAGCATTTGCAAACTTTATCCTCCGCCCTGGCCTTCCTTAACCATGTCGGTCTTTATCCTATCGTTGTGCACGGTGCAGGCCCACAATTGAACAAGTTGCTTGAAGCTGCAGGCGTTGAGCCGCATTTCGAAGACGGGATTCGCGTGACAGATGGCAAGACTCTGGCATTGGCTAGGTCGCTCTTCCTGGAGGAGAATTTGAAACTAGTGGAGGAATTGGAGCGATTGGGGGTGAGAGCGAGACCGCTGACCACCGGCGTCTTTTCGGCAGATTATTTGGATAAGGAAAGGTATAATCTGGTTGGAAAGATCAATGGGGTGAATAAGAAGCCGATTGAGGCGGCTATCAAATCCGGATGCCTTCCAATCCTGACTTCCATGGCGGAGACCCCAGAAGGCCAAGTTCTCAATGTTAATGCTGATGTTGCTGCGGGTGAACTGGCTCGGGCTCTTCAGCCACTGAAAATTGTATATCTGGCCGAAAAAGGTGGACTTTTCAACGGTGATACTGGTGAGAAAATCTCAGCCATTAATTTGGATGAGGAATACGACGACTTGATGAAGCTGTGGTGGGTTCGCCATGGTACTAGACTAAAGATCAAAGAGATGAAGGAATTGCTCAATGATCTTCCGCGAACTTCGAGTGTCGCCATAATTCATCCTGCGGATCTACAAAAGGAGTTGTTCACAGATACGGGTGCTGGCACTCTTATTCGAAGAGGCAATAAGCTTCACGTCAAGACAGCTATTGACGATTTCGAGGATCTTGATGCCCTTCGAAATGCGCTGATTCGCGACCGTGAAGGATTGGATGCCAAAGCAACTGTTGATAAGTATATCCAAACTTTAAGAGGTCGCGAATTCAAGGCCTATTTCGACGAGCCTATGGAAGCTCTAGCGATAGTTTTGCCTCCGAAAGAGAGGTCTTCTCTCGCTCGTTTAGCCACGCTTACAATTACTAAATCCGGCTGGCTCACGAACGTTGCCGACAACGTATTTGCAAGCATCCAGAAAGATTTCCCTAAGTTGGTTTGGACGGTGAAAGAAGATGATGAAAATTTGACTTGGTTCTTTGACAAAGCTCAGGGCAGCCTTAATCGTGAAGGTGAAGTTTTGTTTTGGTCCGGAGTGAACAGCCCGGAAGAAATAGGAGAATTAGTTCATGAATTCAGCAAACGCGGAAGCAGTATCTTTGGGGACATCAGTTTGGAGTCCCATTTCCCAGCCTCCGTTAGGAGCAGTGGGAACCCAGCTGCTGTGCAACAGAAGCGAACATTCTCAACTAGTGCCAATTCAAATAATTTTCGCGCATTCGGCAAACGACAAACTGGGATGAAATCGCAATTCGTTCGAAGCTATACAACTACGAACCCAAACCCCCCACTTGGCAAAAAGAATGCCTCCAACACCCAGCCATCCCGAGTAGCCCTTATTGGAGCTCGTGGCTATACTGGCCAGGCTCTAATTAACCTTATTAACAACCACCCATACATGGATTTGCGACATGTGTCTTCCCGTGAATTGGCCGGCAAACCTCTTCAAGGCTATGACAAGCGTCCTATTGTATATGAGGAGCTTAGCCCTGATGACGTCCGCCGTATGGCAGAACAGGGCGCTGTAGATTGCTGGGTCATGGCACTTCCAAACCTTGTTTGCAAGCCTTATGTCGATGCTATCAATGAAGTTGATAAAGAGAAGGCAGTGGTTGTTGATTTGAGCGCAGATTATCGCTTTGATATCAATTGGACATACGGTCTTCCAGAGTTAGTTAACCGAGGCTTTATTGCACAGGCCAAAAGAATTGCGAATCCAGGATGCTATGCCACGGCTGCCCAGCTAGGTATTGCACCGTTAGTCCCGTTCTTAGCCGGCCAGCCAACTGTCTTCGGTGTCTCTGGTTATTCTGGAGCTGGAACCAAGCCTAGCCCAAAGAACGATGTGACAAACTTGACCAATAATATCATACCTTATAGTCTGACGGATCATATCCATGAGAGAGAAGTTAGCACGCAACTGGGTGTCGATGTTGCCTTTATTCCTCATGTTGCTGTGTGGTTTCAGGGTATCCATGTAGGTCTGTCCCTTCTCTTGTCAAGCCCTTGTTGATTGACGGTTTTCCAAAGCAAACTATAAGCATGCCATTGAAAAATTCGATGACGTCGCGCGATATTCGTAATCTTTACCAGGACCGCTATGCTGGTGAGAAGCTCGTCAAAGTGGTTGGAGAAGCACCTTTGGTGAAAGATATTGCTGGTCAGCACCATGTTGAAATTGGCGGGTTTGCTGTACACTCAAGCGGCAAGAGAGTTGTAGTATGCGCGACGATTGATAACCTATTAAAGGGAGCTGCAACACAATGTCTTCGTAAGTTATTTCTCTTTTTCCAATCACCCCATTTAAAGGGGTGCTTATGCTAACATTCAATGATAGAAAATATGAACCTCTCGCTTGGCTACTCGGAGTTTGAAGGTATTCCCGATGAGCAATAGGTCATGCCAAACTTTTGATTCCCCACTTAAGGTTGGATTTAATCGTATGGCATTAGGCCACGCTGCTTCTCTTCTTTCTCTCTAACCTGTGCTTTGTGATTGGCGTCACTTTCGATTTGTTCTGTGCGCAGCACATACCCCCGGAGTTTTCTCTTTACCTTCCTATTTCGCTGTGTATGCTAGAGCTCGGCCCAAGATTTACTTTTTGACAGGATTTATATCGGGTGCTATCTAGATTTGATACTAGTTGTCCTTTTGAATATTGTGCGCGTGGAAATTTCAGCACTTAAATTGACATAGAAGGTTAATGAACTACCTGTGTTGGATGATTTTAAGATCCCACCACGTCGCGTTTCGAATGAATATAAGTGAAAATCTAGGGGAGTTTGATCTTACCACGTTTTCTACCCTTCCCTGGACTGCGTCTCCTGCTCCCATCAGTTTGGGCCGTGTCTGTCCCCCTTTATCGACGCGAAAGCACTTAAGAGGCTCGATCCTTCTCTCGACTACAGCAGCCGACTATGATATCAGGTTCGCCGTCTTCCCATATCCTGGGCCGCCTATAACCCTTCTAATCCTCACGGGCAATCTCGTGACCATTAGCCGACCTCACTTCTCTGCTAATCGCCTTTCCCTTTTCGGCAGACGCGTTCCTAATCATCTACACGAAACCAGCCAATGCTTCACTTCACTTGAACCACATCCTTTCTCATCAGCGATGTCCCGTTGTCGACAGTGCAAGACTCATTGATGGGTGATTTTTCTGTACAATTTTTCATCTCATAACGTATATATAACCAACATCCTATTCAGTAATAGCCGTTCTACTTGGCTTTAAGCAGGGGTGAAAGCGGATAAGGAGGGAGATGTTTTATAGCCATGAAGGTATGTAGGGCTTGAAAAGTCATTGGCCCTATCGGAGATTCGCAACCTTGTTGGTGCTATACAGGGGAGAACTGTTGGCTAACAAGGAATGATAACGAATAGTTCTTACTTCGCGCGAGCATGGGGTCGCTACGATCTGGTGAACTACGCTCTTCTAGCCCAATGTCGAAACGCCGGGAGTTATAAGCTGCTTTGATGTCTGACAGAAGCTTGTTTAGGCTCGTTGCTACCCTAGGGTCGAAATCGACAACACGAAAGATTAATCGTAAAGCAATTTTAGACGTCGACGTGCCCAAAGCCTGCGGAATGATCGTACGCCCTGAAGCGCCAATGGCTTTACGATTGCAAGGGAATCTGCTGTATGGGGCCCTATTTTCTTGGAGACTGACACATTAGTCCTTAGTGAAGCTGACTTGATGAGCTTCATGTAGCTATGGCGTGTCCAAGGTATATAATCAGCAATGCGGGTACATACTCATGGATGCACAGGCAGTTAGAGATCGAATGATGACAATGCTGAAGGCTGTTCATGGTGGCGGATTGGATCCTGATGCAGGAAAAGCAAGGTATCTTCGAATATCCATTTGACACCATCATGGCTCAGGTTGGACGGGGTGCTTACGGGTATTTAGACCAGACCAGCTTGTGCTTCCGGAGGATCCAACATTCGTTCCTAGGCTGATGCTCCCTGGCTTGGACCTAGATCTATCAGCTCTGGATATATCAGCTGTGCTGGAGACCCCGAGAAAGACTTCAAGTTTCCTCTCTAGTTATTTAGATCAATCAAACAAATCAAACGATTATTTCCTTAAGGGAGTTCAACTCAATCTCTCATCTTCTCAAGCAGGTCCCATTGCACCCGATGGCTTTTGCCTGCCAAGCGAAATGAGCAGCGCAAGAAAGGGACCTCAGGTAGAACTTCCAGCTTATTGGGAAAATGAGGAGGGCGTTTTACTGCAACCAGATTTCGAGTTTGATGCCGAAGGAAATATAATTGAGTTACCAGTGGGGGGAACTGAGGATCGCATGGCGATAGATGATGCTGATGGCCGTTATCGTGACTTTGAAGTGACTGGGGCTAACAAAGGTGGATGTGAGGTGATCCAGAACCAGGTATGATAGTAAACCCAGATAGTAGTGCACATTTGCTGACACAAAAAAGCCCGAGCATATCCCTATGGATATTGAAGGTATGAGAGGTTTAACAGACCACGAAATCGCTCTTCGGGGGTCACCTTTGGAACACCACGGAGACGTAAATTCCGAGCCGTTGGCCCCAGCGTCACCAAATAAAAAAGGATCAACATTACGCGTGATGAAAAGGCGTTCTAGAAATATAGAAGCCGATGATTATCCGGAGCTCAGAAATTCGGACTTGGCCCAGTGGAATTCCGAATATGCACAGAATATGGAGCATGCGCTGAAGATAAAAGAAAATAATAAGCTGGTCACCATAGCAAAGAAAAACGCCGCGTTTTGCGTTTTGGGCGTGGGAATTGCAGCCGTTGGTCTAAGTCTCGGGGCATCTCACGCCTCTCATCCGCTCGATATCTTCTGTGGAAGTGAACTTCTGAGCGCGTTGACTGGAACCAGCATCAAGGGTTTGACGCGTAAGCGTAGCTACAGAGAAACAGATGACAGCGATTCCGATGAGTTTGAGAGAAAAGTGCGACATAAGGACGGAGAGGATAAAGTCAGCCGAGAGGCAAGCGTTGAGCATGGTGTTTTACCCGTAAGTTGAGGCATTGCTTTCATGAACTTAATGGCAATGATGCTCATAGCATTAGGATGTTGAAATTGGCAGACATGCACCTCCGTCGATTCAAGACGATGTCTCTTCACAGATGCCATGGAATATCACTGCCTCGGTACGCAGTTCCCACAGAGGTTCATCTGTCGCTGGCACCCAGTCTGGGATTAATTCTCTCATCCGTCCCGGCCAGGATCCTTTGATGTTCAATTCTGCCAGCGGCAAGCGAGGGAGGATAATCAGCGCAAGCCCACTTGCCGGACGTGGAACAACGAGAGATGCTTTACAAAGATTTTCTCTTCAAAACGAAGGCTTGGGCATGGATATGCTCGCTGATGTTGATCTAGAAAGCTCTGTCGGTGACATCCATAGGGAACCGATTGTGGAAATGAGCTCCCCGGCAACTGTCAAAGACAGACATGCAGAGCCACAGTGGTATCTCAGCAATCTCGATCAGCAGAGTGTGAATTTTCTCGAATACGTGCAAGCTCAAATTGGAGACATGGACCTGGCTTCGGTTGACGGCCGGAACTGTCGAGAAATACCGTTTTCTTCCATAGTCCCATTAGGTTCAAGCAATAGAATTGTTGCTACTCAGGGACTCTTGCATGTCCTCATGTTGGCAACGAATGGTGTATTGCGTGTGCGCCAAGAGCTTATGACTTGCGCAACGGGATGTGACGACGCCGGAGAGATATTTCTGTCCATGACAAGTTAAATCATTCTCTTTGAGAATAATCTGTTCCAATGGCGATTCCCAAATCAATTCATCCTATTGTTGGTTGCAGCTTGAGGTTAACTTCCTGTCCAGTTCCTTGCGGTGTGTCTTGTATTTGCCGTGTCATTTATTGCAATTAATGTTTCCTATTTCGAGGCGCATTTGCGGAATATAGATCATAACTGCATAGTCATATATACATAGCGATATCAGCCTGTTCTCGAGGAAAGAACCACAGTGCTTTCAAGTCTGTTTCACATCGCTAGGAGAGAGGATGACGCACTGCCACACTCCATGACGCTAGCGATCATTCGAGGAGCGCTATGTAAACTATCTTTCAGCGTTAGTACGGCATGGAGCGGGAATTTAGCTGAAGGCCTTGGTGAAGCGTTTTGAAATTATGTATCGCCCGTACAATTAAGATTGGTTGCATCTTCCCTTTCTTGGCAAGACTACGACGCCAGCAGGCTTGAGACAATCATGCCTGCGGAAGACTCAACCTTCTTCAACATTCAACCATCACTTCATCTTCCCTTTATGCAATGAGAATTTAACAGTGATTTGCGATCTCACTATCCACTCGTTTATTGTGTTTTGTTTCTTCTACTCGTGGTTGTCTAAATCATCTCCGCCCCTCTTTTCGAATCCCCCCCCCTGATCGACTCGTTTCCCCCACAGCTCTTCAACAGGTTTCGAGATAAGTTACGACGAGTTATTGTAAACCTTGTCCTCTTTTCCCTTTACGCCGCATGTTATAAGTCTCGATTGCTTTGCTCAGGAAGCCTCAGACTCTTTATCTACCGCCATCCGCAGAAGCTTCGGTTGAAAAGACGACGAGTGCCTCTCCATACTTAGCAGATTCACCGTTGCCTTATGGTTGGATAAATCGAAGAGAATCTAAGAATTTGAGGCCTCAAGTTTTGATTTGCCCTGGTGGCTTCGGTGGTTCTAGCCCGTTCTCCACGGAACACTGACGATGATATTACCCTCGCTTTTCTCGAATCCGTCGAGCCTAACATGTTCGAACCTATTGTTGATAGCATTATTAGGGATTCAGTCGGTCTATGCATCCTTTGACTTAGACCTAAACAATCCACGTAAGCCGCTGAATGCTATGTTATATTCAGAATAAGCCTTCTAATCATGAGTCCTACAGAATCTATTAAAAAAGCAGCACAGCAAGCGGCATGGGGAATGGTAAAGTATTACCACGGAAACAACACAGGCGATGTCCCAGGCAACTTGCCCGATCCATACTATTGGTGGGAGGCTGGAGCTATGTTCGGAGCTCTGATTGATTACTGGTACTACACTGGTCACTCGGAATATAATGACATTACAGTGCAAGCCATGGTCCACCAAGTTGGAAAAGACAAAGATTATATGCCGAGCAACCAAACCTCAACTCTTGGAAATGATGATCAGGCATTTTGGGGTATGGCCGCTCTTAGCGCTGCCGAAAACAAATTTCCGAACCCTCCAGAGGACACTAAATTGCAGTGGCTTGCACTTGCCCAGGCTGTTTTCAACACCCAAGTAGCCAAATGGGATGCCGAAACATGCAAAGGGGGTTTGAGATGGCAGAAATTCACGTTCAATAACGGTTATAACTACAAAAATTCTATTTCCAACGGTTGCTTTATCAATATTGGCGCGCGCCTTGCCTTATACACCAAGAACTCAACCTACGTCGATTGGGTAGAGAAGACATGGGACTGGATGACGACTGTCGGATTGATCAGCCCTACCTTTCAGGTTTTCGATGGTACGAGCGTAGAAACAGACTGCTCTAAGCTATCTCATATTCAATGGACATATAACAATGGTGTTTTGATGGCTGCTGCTGCGGCCATGTATAATCACGTATGTGCCCCTCCCCCCCTCCCCCCAAATTTTTTTTTCAGCAAACCGTACATTGTTTATGTTGATGCCAGGGCTGACTTGTAATTGCCACTTTGATAGACAAACGAGGACGAAATTTGGAAGAAGCGACTAGATAGCTTGATTGATGCGTCCGGCATTTTCTTCGCCAAGGACCCGCCGGATGTTATGACTGAAGTCGCCTGTGAAGGCAACGACAAATGCAACATCGACCAGCGGTCATTTAAAGCCTACCTTTCTCGATGGATGGGAATGACAGTCAAGCTTGCTCCATACACTCGCGCGAAACTATTGCCTAGGCTGCACGCTTCGGCTAAAGCTGCAGCACAACAATGTAATGGGCCTGGAAATGCATGCGGTCTGCGCTGGATCAAAGGCCCTGCTTATGATGGTTCCACTGGTGTTGGAGAACAAATGTCTGCATTGGAGGTAATCCAAGCTAATCTATGGGATCAAGTTTCCGGCCCCGCAGATAATGCAACCGGAATTAGTAAAGGCGACCCGTCTGCCGGTACTGGAGGAGGCACCAATTTCGCCCCGCTAAGTGATATTACTACGGGAGACAGAGTTGGTGCTGGGTTTTTGACCAGCTTAGTCCTTCTCGGCGTTCTCGGAGGGGCGTGGTGGATGGTATCCTGAGTCGATATCCTGAAGCTCTGTTGCATTTCTCGTTTCGCCGCTTCGTTTTTCGCTTACTTTCTTCAATTCGAGTCCTGTTAACCCAGATTGAAGCTTGTTTGACTTTGATAAATGTTTGTTATGTGGATTCAAATGTATTCATTTAATGTCTCTTTCTTGAGTTACTTCGTCCGAGACCCCTTTACATATTGCTTGTTGACTCTTCTATGTGTTTATTTCCTTGCTTGTACTTGCCGTCTTTCCAGGCTGTTTTGGCGTTTATTGTGCAGTTCTCTCCATTTATATACATGATTTCTTGGATTCCTTCCCCATTTTTGGGTATAAAATGTGCAGTTCTCGAGAGACAATGTCAAGTGTTCGTTGATCGATGTCTGAGAAAGCACATTATGTCCATATGTAGTTAACTACTCCAGACGCCATCCAATACCACGATTTTTAAGTCACCAACAAACTCCTTCCAAACCCAATATAGAATATCTGTAGAGTGAAATGTAAATGCAGATACATACATGTATACGAGTTCACATACACCCGCATCTGCCCTCGGAGCAAAATGGCCCACTCTTTGACTCGCAAGATACTTTACCACCCAGGGCAATTCTTCAAATGGCGAAAAGCAATAAGCTTTCACGGCACGCATTCTATTGCGTCACATTGTCAACGGAGTTTTCAGCGGCCGGTTTCTTCGCAGCGAGTGCGGCTTCTCGTTGTTGTTTTTTTTGGAGGTCTTCGGCTTCTTTCGCAACTACCCAAACTACAAAGGAAGATCATATTGGTCTTAATACCGGCTCTGAATAATTGAGAGGGTTCATTCCATGGATTGGAGATAGGGCTTTGTGGACATACTGGGTTTATCGGACTTGGAGTATTCTTTCAATTGGGTGACGAAGTCGTCAAATTCCTTTTGCCTTCGCTCCCTATTTTCCAGGTTTCGCTTTTGTAGCTCGGGGTTGAATCTCTGTAGTTAATGGCGAGGCTGATTAGCGTAGTTCCCTTTTTTTTTGTTTGGATTCTGGTGTATAGCAGAGGAGAGCGGCTGTTACCTGGAATAGCTCTTCATCCGTGGGCCGAATGTAATTCACGAACATAGGGCCACCAACGCAGATAATTGCTCCCCTGGATTGATGGAAAACGTTAGCAATAAAGAAACTGGATTAGATTGAACGAGATGGCTCACACTCCGAGCATCTTTGCCCATTTCACAGCTGAGCTCATTATCGCGCGGACGGACTTTGCGGTAGGGGGGAAATGGAAGGAATGGGGCACGGACCCGGAGGAGGTAAAGCCGTGTATACGGCTTTCAGGAAGCTTACTATGGTAAACCTATCGTGTGCTGAGGATCGAGAGAAGCGGGATCACTCGATTTTGTCAAGCTGGAGTACAGATCACTTGCAGTTCAAAAGCAGCGCGTTTAAGGTTCCATTACTCATGAGCTGTGGCGCAGGATCGTGGCTTGCACGGGCTCCACTTCCCTTTTGGGTCTCCTTCTCTGTCTACATATCAACATCATCAACAACATCAGTCGGACTTCGCTGTTGGACAGAATCCCATGAATGGAATGCCGCTAATCTAGACTATTCCTTGCGTTGGCCGAGAAGCGGAAGGATACAGGAAACGATGCCAATTCACCACGTAAACCAAGGCAATGGGTCAATCAGCTATGCAAAGCTAAACCTCAGGCACCTCTGCATAAAAGGAGGCCAATCAGCAAGCATTTGACAGCTACTGTTCACATTCGCTTTTCGTATGGAGATAGTCGGTGTTTATAACTACCCGTACCTCCAACTTGCATCTTGAAACTGCCTCCATGCCGCCGCGAATTCTCCCCACCTTCCCACCTCCCACCTCTCACCCATCTGTCAACAACCCAGGAGGTAGAATTCGCGAGCATTGGTAGCTACAGTCTAGGCCAACGAGGGTTATAAGCAACTCGTCTGTATTCAATAGCGAAAGGCCTTCCTGTCAACATGACCTGTCTCTCTCTCTTTTTTGAGAAGTTCGTTCCTAAACCTTGAAACTGACCACGTGCTATTCCTTTCGAAGATGGGCTGCTTATCGGCCTTGTAAGTTGGGACTCTTACTATCTAGATTTCCTGATATCCGTGATGGGCTTTTGCTTTAATTAGAGGGTATTAGTGGCAGTGACGACAGATATCCTGGGCAACACTAACCCGCTGGCCTACGATATCACCCATTTGGGTTGATATTCCCCATTTAGGCGCAATTGATCTGAAAGTAATTTTTAACTTATTGAGATCATATAGTAAATCTCTAGTAGCAAGCTTCGGCGACTCCGGCCGATATGTAACCGTCTATCCACTCTTGAGTTATAGGATCTGAGGCCACTGTTGGCGATTCGTTTGGGTCCAGCACGTTTGCTTCCCACAAGCCTTGCTAGGTTGAGATTGTAGGAATACAAGCAATTGGTTTATTCGCGAAACAATGTACCCTATAAACTGTAGCTGCCGCAAAAATGGATGATGGAAGATGAATTGCATGGGGCCGTTAAAGTTGAAGCTGTCCGAATAGATCGAGAGTTGCTTTGGCGTGCGCGAGCGACCGGCGGCCATCTCTTGTCTCTGGCCATGAATAGAGATCGAATGCTCAGTACTGGTCGTCCTTCAAACCGCTGTAAAGTTGCTGTGGGATGGAAAACGTCGTGCAAAGTCCGCGACACTGACAACCGGCGTGGTCACATCTAAACAAATTGAGTGCCAGCGTATTAGAAGCTCGATTTCATCAAGGAGACTTGGAAAGACGTTAGTGAGGCAAGGTGAGATCCCTCAAACTGAAGCAGCGCATCAATAATCTCCGAACGTTTTGGACAGCCAACGGCAGGCCCACCCGCTTCATGAAACTCTAATGCAAAAGACTACAGACCTCCTAGTATAATTGTCGAAGAGAATGCTGATAGTGGCCACTTTATATGATAAGTGGGGAAGAAAAAGTTGTTAAATATTTCGAAAAGAGGGCCGAAATCGGCGTTCCTTTTGAGCAGCGGCGATCCATTCATTGGCCGTTGCGGCCTTGAATAGAGAATCGGGACACGGAAATGGCAGGGGATCGGTGCTATTTCGAGCAAAAGTAGGTGAACCAGAAAGGTAAGCAATTTGTCCATGTAGAACATAATGTCCAAGAAGCGCGCGGCGACGGATCTCACAGACACCCAACTTTTCCACAACGATATTTTGAGAGATTCAAGATCTTGAGGTGGAGCGAGCCGAGGCGGATTCTCATCAACTTTATAAAAACCACGTTGCTGAACCCGATAGAAGTCGAGACCGTGGAATGTCTGGCATGTTTTTCGCAAGGCCTCGTTTCCAGGGAGCATTGCATAAATTTGGCCAGGAGTGCTGCCAAGACCAGCTGGCCCCTTCACGGTCATCGTGGGAGCAGGGAAGGAAGGGACAAATCGGTCAAACAATGCTCTAACACAGGTGTTGAAGCATCAGGGATGCCTGTCGATTCGAGCTCAACGGTGATGTTGCTCGCAATATCGTTCATAAGCCTATTCATTTGTTGCATGGCTTGGGCTCCAGAGTAGCGTGTCGCCAACATCCTCCCGAACTACAGGACTGGCAAAGTCGGAGACAGGCGGAGGCATGGGCCAAGTGCTGTTTAGGTCAGACATGAGCAACTCTAGCCATTCCCCAGAATCATGCCATTGCTGATGTTCTGGGGCGAATTGTTGAGTAAGCGGGCTGGCAATTTCGGGCAATGAAACAGTATGGGGATTCGCGTCTATTTGAGACAGAGTTACCAAGGCTGCTAAAGGATGCGGCGCTTCATCATTGTGGTCCAAAGACAACATCTACACGGGTGGTAAAGAAGCTGTGGATGGTAGGCTGTCATGGATGCGTCGATGCCTCGCCACATTTCTCACATTTGAATGGCTTTTTGGTTGAGATCGTTATCGTTAACTAGTTTTCTTTTAGCCTCTTTCTTTCTTTTTTTTTTTTTTTTGGTTTCCAGCAAAAAAAAAAAAAAGATCATTTTCATATGTTGCCTTTCGTGTCTCTAACATTAAACGGAATCGGCCATGCATATGGGCCAGCCAGCGATGAGCAAGGGGAGAAATGCCTACTGCAAGGTGGTTTGCTTTCGAAAAATCCCTGCCGCACACAGCGGCTTTTGGTGTAGCACTCATTTCAGTTACGGTGCATAGCAGAGCTATAACTAGTAATAAGGAACAGGGCTGACCAAGTAAGATGAGAATTTTATTTTCAGCCCTGGTCCAAATTGTCCAGGATTTGGTCGGCAGGAGAGACGACCGACAACGCCATGATTTGTTATTTGCGGCCCAACTAAACGATTTAGTTCAATGAGCCGTCGAAGTTAAGGCTGAGAGAGTTCTCCCATTGGCTCTGAGGCGATGGAAGTTTTTGCTTTTTGAAAGTCTGTTGTTCAAGGTTCCTAGAATACCGGGGCAACTAATTTGATAGTTTCTCTCGGGTTTCTGAATGCTGCTTGGAGGAATATGGGATGTAGTTAGTGGCTGCTAGATCGTCTGACTTCGAAGTGTAAGTCACAGCTGTAAAGGAGATAGATCAATGAGAGAGGATAGAAGCGATTGTGAATGGCTGCTGCTGCTGTTGCTGCTGCGGTTGTCGTGAAGATCGTTTCGTTCAGAGTTGAACGATAGTAGAAGCGGGGCAAGGCTAGTTTGCTGACTCTCGTTTCCTTCTGCTGGTGATGTGAAGTCTCGTGAGATTGATTCTCTTCACCAGTTCTCACCTTCAACAACATCACTCTCTTTTTTCGCCTTGCTCTTCGTTTTTTCTATTTTTTTCATTTTTATGAACAAAACGGTTTATTGCTATCTTTTTATAGACAGCCGAAAATCCATCAGCCAGCTATCATTTCAGAGAGTTTATCACCGTCCTTTCACAGACCTCCTGGGACTTTCTTACTCCCAGACCCGAACTATTGACGCATCTCAACCAGCAGCCTGTCGGAGTTACATCGGATTCATTAATATCGAGTCCTGAGCCCAAAATATCAAGTCCAACCTGCCCCTGGTCGGGTCTACCTGGGCGAATCGTATCCCCGGCTAGACCCGCCAAAATTCCAAAACCGGCAATCTTTTGTTTTCCTAAAATTCATTCGCATGGGTGCCTTGGTCTCTGCATTAATTTTCCTTCAGTCACTCACTCTACTACCTTTCTTTTGTTGTAGGTACATACTTGGTATGTAGAAATGGATTTCTGTGTGTTGGCCGGATCTCAATCTAACACTGGCGCTTATTCTCTGGCAGATTGTGACACACTCATTGATATTGCGAAACGCCTAGCCAGCTCTCACCCTGCACTCGCTTCTACCGTACCCACGAGTCCTTGCAAACAACAAAACTCGAGACATGGCATACTCTCAACGGCCTCCTCCACAGCGCGCCCCTCCTGTACGGCAATATAGTAACCGGCCACAACCACCACCGAACAATGGATGGCAGGATTATGGCCCAGGAGGGTACAACAACCGTGGCCCTCCAAGGGCTGCTTATGATGAGTACGATCGATACCAGTACGGCGGTCAGGAAAGGTACCATGCGCGCAGTGATTACGCACAGTATGATCCACAGTATCAACCCAGACAACCTCGTGGGCCACCACCGCATGGCTATGAGCAAAATGGCTACCCAAATCCCCAACGACGCCCTCCGCCACTCGCACAAAATAGGCCCTTGAATCGCCCTCCGCCTCTCCGTAATTCGCCAAGTGGTGGTATGTTCTCTACTTTCAATCTTAATGATCATCATTGACCATGTTGCTTTTCAAGGAATCGAGCCGGGGCCGAGATCCGCCAACTCATTAAACAGGCCATGGGACGGCCCTTTCCCAACTTTTCCCACCAAAAGACGCGGAAACTCCTTTGACTTGGATATTGAGCCGGGGATGGGAGCTTTGGATTTAAGTGATAAACCAGGGCCTGTTAAGCCCCCAGAAATGCGACCTCATACCTCAAATTCTCACCGCCAGCGACCCGTCCAACATCAGCTTGAACCACTCCCTCCTTTAATTACCAACCGTCAAGGCGGATGGCCCATTGCAGATACTCCAATATCGGCAACCCAGGACCCTTACTCTGCACCTCCGGAGCATAATATTCCTGAAATGGCGCCTCCTAAACGCAGCGCAACAATGCCGGTGAATGCACCGCCTGCAACAAACCAGCCAAAGTACCCAGGACAGCAAACATGGCAAGATCCCCAATCGAGTTTTGACCAACCTGGCCCTCGAGCTGTCCCTCCTAGACCAGCAACCACCACTGGCGTGCGACCGGGAACCTCATCAACACCGAATGTTCCGCCTGTCCCTGAGGAACATAAACCTGCTGAAAGCTATAAAGGAGATGAGCAAGACGATGATGACGATTTCATAGATCATTACCTTGACTCGACAGACCAGGATAACGACATGCCGAATTTTAGCGCCATGGAAAACCCTGAAACTGGAAGCTCCCGTGAAGAATCTTTGATACCTGGGGATGCGCCCAAAACTACCCAGTCACAATCCAAGGCCACATATACTGCGTATCAACCACCGAACGGGATCGTCCAGCCATACCGGCCGCCAGTAGCCCGGACTCAATACGAAGAACCTGAGTACCTGTACGATCAACCCCCAATTTCTCCACGCTTCGGTCCACCGGGAGATAGTTACGGCTATCCTGTAGAAGAATCCTATGTTAGGCCACCGGAAAATCGAGGGATGACTCCACGACCTGGCCCAGGCAGGCCAGGTTATGCACCGCGACCTCAAAACCAATACCAACAGCCATTATCTAATGATATTGGAGGTCGGCCATCCCTCGATTATAGACAAGGCTACTCCAATCCCCAGGATGTGCAAATGGGAGGGCGAGGACAATATCTTCCCCCAGATTCCCTTCCTCACCACCCTGCTCCCTTCCGGCCTGGTCTTGACCAAGGGTCAAAGCCGCCGCCTGTTCGACAATACGACAATTCCTCAAGCACTGCACCGTCACAAATGCCAGGCTCCACTGCCCCACCCGGTGCCGATCAGGGTCATATTACCTTTGAAGAGCTACAGAGAATACAACAGGCTGCTCGAAGCAATCCTTCGGATCATGCAACACAGCTCTTACTTGCGAAAAAGCTGGTCGAGGCGTCTGTGTACCTGATTGACGACAGGGCTGACACCAAAGCTAAGAATAAAAACCGAGAACGATATGTCCTTGATGCCCACAAGATTATCAAGAAACTAGTGGGTGCAGGATATCCTGACGCAATGTTTTACTTGGCAGATTGCTATGGCCAGGGTCTATTAGGATTGGAAGTCGACCCCAAAGAGGCATTCAATTTATATCAATCAGCAGCAAAATTGGGGCATGCTGAATCGGCCTACCGACTCGCCGTGTGTTGCGAAATGGGTCATGAAGGGGGTGGGGGCACGAGGAGGGATCCTATCAAAGCTGTGCAGTGGTATCGTCGAGCCGCAGCCCTCGGTGACACCCCGGCGATGTATAAGATGGGAATGATATTATTGAAGGGCCTCTTAGGGCAAGCTAGGAATCCTCGAGAAGCATTATCATGGCTTAAGCGGGCCGCCGAGCGGGCAGATGAGGATAATCCCCACGCCCTTCATGAGCTAGCATTATTGTACGAGAATCCTAATGGGAACGATGCCGTGATTCAAGACGAAAATTATGCAAGAGAATTGTTGCATCAGGCTGCGGAGTTAGGCTACAAGTTCTCACAGTACCGCCTTGGTTGCGCATACGAATATGGTCTCGTTGGCTGTCCTGTTGATGCTCGTCAGAGCATTTTTTGGTACACGCGGGCGGCTGCGCAAGGAGAGCATCAAAGTGAGCTGTCTCTGAGTGGATGGTATCTTACCGGAGCAGAGGGTATTCTTCAACAGAGCGATACGGAGGCATATCTCTGGGCACGCAAAGCCGCCATCTCTGGGCTAGCGAAAGCCGAGTATGCGATGGGTTATTTTACTGAAGTGGGTATTGGCGTGCCGGCGAATCTTGAGGATGCGAAAAGATGGTACTGGAAGGCATCGTGTAAGAATCACCCCAGTTCTACTTTGGAGATATCATTGTTTAACTTTCATTTGTAGCACAAAACTTCCTCAAGGCTCGCGAGCGCCTCGAAGATTTGAAACGTGGCGGCGCAAAAATGCAAAAGACCCGCGTATCGCGTTCGGCAGTAAGCAAGCAGCAGCAGAATGACGCCGATTGTGTTGTAATGTGAACTGGTCCCCGCTGCGATATTTCCCTTTACCCTTGTCCCCCGACATTTCTTTTTATATTTCTTCCACTTGCGAACAATACCGCTGGCAGGTTTTCTCTCTTTTTCTTTTTTCCCCTTTTCATATCCACTTCGTGAACGGTACACATATTATTTTTCTTCTATTCTGCGGACAGTTTTACAAGCATGTTTACGACATGATTGCTTTTCTTGCTGCTTTTCCTCCGAGAGCAGTCCCTTTTCTTAACCTGATTGAGCATGTTGAAACGCGAGCTCATGCGCATGACGAATGGAAATTAATGAAAAGAACCCTGGGCCGGATATGGGTGTAGTATCAAATGCAGATTGAGATTAGCTATACACTCCCTTAGGTCTAATTATAATACCCGAATTTGCCATCTGCCTTCTTCAACTGATCCTCTCTTCCCCCGTAGTCGGTATAATATATTCAACTGCTACTACGCGCTAAGACCGAAGCGTACTAGTGCTGCCAAGAGTCTCCTACAGCTGCGCCACACACGAGATTTTCGCATGTTTAGTCAGCGATAAGGCGCGGCTGATAAGGGTCGAAGCTCAAAAAATCTCATCGCTGTAATCATCCTGAGTTGTCCGTTTCTTTTTTCTCCGTTTTTCGTGTCTATAGATCTTGTTTCCTGTTCTCTCTCGTTTTCCTATCTATTCGCTATTTCTTTTATTTTTCATTCAATTAATTTCTTCTTTTCAAGAAAAAAATAAAAGTTCATTTTTTTGTCAGTTTTTAGATACCCTTTTTCCTCCGAAAAGTTGCATTTACCTACCTACCCGCGAAATAATGCCCCTCGTTGAGATGGAGGCGACAACGTCTTACCCCACGATGGTCTCCAAGACCACACCGTCTATCCCTCCTACCAAAGCCGATGTGGACTCGTTTTTAGAAATCATTTTCAAGGCTCAGTCGGCCGATCAATCGCTCGATGCTTCCTACGGCTTAACGAATTTGTTAATCCAGACTGCCGGGACGCGCGGTCTACGTGACTATGACTTACTTCCAAAAATTAAAAAAGCGGCAACCGATAAGAAGAGTGGACAAAACAGGGAAAGTGCTATGCTAATACTGGGTGCTCTGTTCGAAAGGTTTCCGTTGGAGCACCCGCTTAGTGATGTTGTCTTCTTGATTGAAGGTGGGGGCTTACTGCACCTGGCCTTGGATCTGCTTGCGGATAAAGGTAGTGTGGTTCGGGATGCAGCTCAGTATGCGGTTGATGCGTTGTTCGCCTGCTTGAAGGAAGAGTCGCTGGTGGCGGCTCTTCTCCCCGCGTTGTCGAGGTACCTTAGCAAACCTACTGGAAAATGGCAAGGCACTGTGGGTGCGTATAAGCTTGTGGAAAAGATGGCGATCAAGGCCAAGATGGGCACGGATACTAAAGATAAGGAGCAATTGAAAGATTTGCTCCGCGAATCTATGGGAAAGACGCTAAGGGATCTTATTCCAATTGTCGAGTCCGGCATGCACGATTTGAAGAACGAGGTTGCAAAACAGGCCGTAAAGACAATGTCAGCTCTTACAACGTTGATTGACAATGACGACGTCACTCCTAGAATTCCTCTTCTTCTTACGGCTATGGAAAAACCATCTGCTGAAACGCTCCAGAAAGCTATCCACGCACTGTCACAAACGACATTCGTTTCTATTGTGACGTCCCCTGTGCTCGCTCTTCTTACGCCACTTCTTGAACGGTCTCTTAATACGCCCACTACGACTCAGGAAGTGCTCCGGCAGACGGTGATAGTTGTGGAAAATCTTACCAAACTTGTTCACGACCCTGTCGAGGCGAGAACGTTTTTGCCGAAGTTGAAGCCTGGTGTTCAACGTGTTAAAGACGGGGCTTCTCTGCCAGAAGTTCGTGAAATTGCGACAAGAGCTATGGATGTTATTCAGAAGGCCATGGGAGAAGATGGCGTTGCTGCTGGGTCAGTGATACAAGCCACCACTGACGATGTTGTCAAGGTCCTAGAAGCACAAGTTAAAACGCATGGTGGGATTATTCGAGTGGAAGACTCATCTTTCTGGGATATTACCAAGACCTATGTCTCCGAGATGGTACGCGACGATGCGAATTCGCGCCAGCTCGACCGCATCCCCCTTTGCGTAGGTCCATATGTTCGTTCTCTTGTCAGGGAGGATCAGCATGATGCCATTGTCTCTGCAATTAAAGCTCATTTCGTCGAGGAGGATCAACGGAAGTACGGAGTTCCCGTTAAAGAGGATGATGGTGAAATTGAGATTGTGAATGCCGATTTCTCGCTTGGGTACGGTGGTCGGTTGCTTCTCTCCCATGCAAACCTACGATTGTTAAAGGGTCACCGATATGGCCTTTGTGGACGAAACGGTGTTGGAAAATCCACTCTTATGCGCAGCATCGCGGAGGGTAAACTGGAAGGATTCCCGCCAAAGGATGTACTCAAAAGTTGCTTTGTTGAGCATAACCAAGGCGAAGATGCCAATCAAAGCGTCCTTGAATTTCTCACTCATGACCCTGAGCTCGTTGGCGCTGGCGCTGAGAGAATCGCGGAAGCACTCGAGGAAGTCGGCTTCACTCCAGGACCAGATGGAAGACAGCAGCAGGCAGTGGGTTCATTATCTGGCGGGTGGAAGATGAAGTTAGCGCTTGCACGTGCAATGATTATGAAGGCCGATGTTCTCCTTCTTGACGAACCGACTAACCACTTGGATGTCGCCAACGTGAAGTGGCTCGAAGAATACCTCAAACAGCATACAGAAATAACTAGCTTGATTGTCAGTCACGATTCTGGCTTCCTGGACGAAGTATGCACGGATATATACCATTACGAACAAAAGAAGCTGGTATTATATAAAGGCAACCTTGCTGCGTAAGTTCTCCTTCCAGAATGGACGGGAATAAGTAAATATTTACTAACTGACTCCAGGTTTGTAAAACTACGACCGGAAGCTAAGAGTTACTATACATTGTCTTCCGCCAATGCGCACTTCAAGTTCCCTCCTCCAGGAATTCTCGCGGGCGTCAAGTCACAAACTCGTGCTATTCTCCGAATGACCAACGTTTCGTACACTTATCCTGGAAATTCAAAGCCGTCCCTTTCTGAGGCATCGTGTTCTCTCTCTTTGTCGTCCAGAGTCGCCATTATTGGTGCCAATGGTGCTGGCAAGTCGACTCTGATGAAACTACTGACCGGAGAGCTTATCCCACAGTCAGGCCGAGTCGAAAAACACCCCAATCTTAGAATTGGATACATCAAGCAGCACGCTTTAGAGCATGTTGAAATGCACATGGAGAAGACTCCAAATCAATACCTCCAGTGGCGCTATGCGAATGGTGATGACCGTGAGGTGTTGATGAAGCAAACTCGCGTACTCACCGTTGAAGACCGAGCGCAGATGGATAAGCCTGTAGATTTAGGGGACGGCAAAGGCCCGCGTCGTATTGAATGCCTGATGGGAAGGCAAAAGTACAAGAAGAGCTTCCAATATGAAGTGTAAGTCTTAATTGATAATGATTCTGAGTGGCCGGTAAGCTGATTGTGACTTTCTAGGAAATGGGTTGGACTTCTACCTAAACACAATACCCAAATGTCTCGAGAGACCCTCCTTGACCTCGGCTTTGCCAAATTAGTTCAGGAGTTCGATGATCATGAAGCTTCTAGAGAAGGTCTTGGTTACCGAATCCTGGAGCCAAAGGTGATTTCGAAGCACTTTGAAGATATCGGTCTCGATCCTGAAATTGCGAACCACAACGAAATCTCCGGTCTTTCCGGTGGTCAAAAGGTCAAAGTTGTTCTTGCCGGAGCCATGTGGAATAACCCCCACCTGCTCGTTCTCGACGAACCGACCAACTTCTTGGACCGCGATTTTTTGGGCGGCCTTGCTGTTGCGATTAGAGAATTCAGGGGTGGCGTTGTGATGATTTCTCACAACGAGGAATTCGTCGGTGCACTCTGCCCTGAGCAATGGCATGTTGCCGATGGCCGGATCACCCATAAGGGTAGCTCTGCTATTGCGCTTGATCGGTTCGAAGACAGCTCTCATGCTGCTAGTACCGTTGCTAGCAGCGTTGTTTCAAGCGCGAATGCTTCGGCTGTGAATTCCGGCACTGAAGATACTGGTGAATTGAAGTTTAAAGCGAAGAAAAAGAAGAAATTGACGAGAGCACAATTGAAGGAGCGAGAGGTTCGACGTAGGCTCCGACATATTGAGTGGTTAAGTAGCCCCAAAGGTACACCGCATCCACCAGATACGGATGATGAGGCATAGTTTGGCTTTGCTTTTCTTTCTTTGTTTTACTTTTGCTCTTTGGCATGTTTAGGGGAGGATAGATATGATAATATGGATTTCATAAAAGGGGCTTGTGGGATTTGCAGCTTCAAGGATATCCTTTGAATAGACTAATTGATTTGTTTCGTCATTTGCATTCTGTTCATTGGCAACAGCTTAATCTTTAGCGATGATCAATATGGCCTTGTCTATTCTCCAGGCGACTAGAATTTCTCTCATGCAATATATTCACTCCGTATCAAACTGGCTAGTTATGTATAGGCGAATGTGCACCAATTGACATTCATGGAAAGATAGGGCTGCACTTGACAACCCTCCTCAAGCACTCCTCGAGTTCTGGCCTCTTATCCAGCAAGCGCCGCAGGGCTCTAACAAACTCCTCCGTTTCACAAACCAGCTCCCTATCCCCAGCCATCGTAGCCAAGCACGCAACATCTGAGATATCACTATGTTCCTTCATACTCCCCTCCCTTTGAGCCTGAGAAGTTATCTTCTCACGCAACAACCACGCCACACTCATAAGCTGCACTACCTTGCCATCAATCTCGACAGAGTATCGCGTATTTGATGGGTCGGCGAGGTTATACTGCGGCCGATTGGGCCAAGTTCGGACGTCGAATAGCTCGATTTCCACGAGGAGAGGCTGGTTACTATCAATAGTGGCGCGCTGGAGACGGATGGCGGGGATATGGATACCGCATTGGGATATGGTTGTGAAATGTTCTGGGAATCGGGCTGGGAGGGTTTGGGAAATGGATTTTGCGGTGACACCGAGTCTGGAATCGGGTTGGATGATGGCGTCGATGTCGGCGGTGGAGTGGGTAATGAGGCTGAGGCGGCGGGCGTGAAGGGCGACTCCGGCTCCACCAATGATGCCGTATTCGGCGTGGCAGGCGGTTAGCGCGTCTGCGAGAATGGTGGCGGCTAGGGAGAGCTGGTGGATTGTGAGGATGGTGGCTATTGTGTGTACTAGTCAGTGTCTGTACTATCGAGATAGATATGACTTATTCCTCTAGGTAGGGTGACTTGCGCTAGGCTGGTCGTTTGGGCATCACTTGCATCCGAGATGCCTACAGCAAACTGGTCACTAATGGCGTGAGCACGACCATGCAGCAAGCGCATTCCTTGGGCTATTTTCACGGACGTAAAGGGCATCTGCGTCGGGCGTGGACTCGATGTAAAATGTCATGGATGAAATTAAACGACTCTCGCAAAAGCCGTTCTAGGGTCGTAGCTCGGACCGTGGTTTTCAACTCTACTACTAAACTAGCTCGATCAGGCCTTTTGAAAACTAGTCAACGGAGGGTTGGTGGTGCAAGGACTACCTGCAGGTATCAGGTCCTTCCTCAGGGGCTTGCCTTCATTTTACTCCAATCTCTTCCTTCTCCAACGCACAGGTTTTGAGTTCATAGGACATTTCCCCAAAAGTGCAGATCCATAATGTTAAAAAAGCAAGACACCAGACTACATCTGCTTGAACCAGTTTCCTCCTCCAACACCGGCACTCCGTAGCATTCTCTGACCAGAACTCCAGTAAGCGATGATTACTTCCCAAGATGCGGATACTGCAATGGAATAAATATGCCAATGAACAGGTGGAAAACGGCATGAAGCCATTCCTCGACTTTGACAACCAATCGATTGAAGGGGTCTCAAACACGGCGGGTTCTCCTTTGGTCGAGCGTCAGGGTGAGATTGAGCTTTTCAACGTCGGATATAATGGCTCTATGTAGCCATCTTAATTTAGTCGCCTGGGCCAGATGGTTTCCAACACAGTCGGATGGAGGTCTTCTGTGACCACAAACCTCTAAAGGAAAATGTATATATGGTACATATATGGTTGACTCGGCGACGTAACTGGTGTGCACATACATACATATACGCATATTTGATCATGGTATACCTTGGTTGTGTGTTTGAACCTCTTCTTTTTCGTTCCATGGGTCTGCCGATGCTAAATACATACTAGTTAACCGCTCTAACCGCGGGAGACGATATGACGCTCGGTTCGTTCGTTAAACTGAGAGGCGTTCGGTCAAGTCCGTTTAGTTGACAGGCTGATCTCCAAACTCGAGTTCTCTCTCATTCAACAACAGAAACGCGGTGAGTTGCGCCACGAAAAGCACGTGAAAGAGAAAGAAAAATGACGTCATGGAGCCACTTCGAAGTTTTAGCTTAAAGTTTAAGTATTTCCGGATTGGAACTAGTGTTGCTTGGCATATTCAGCGGCCAATCAAAGCACGCAATCACTCAGCCAGACAACCAACGAAACTTGAGCAAATATGGCTCTAAATTCCTTTCGTCCCAATTTTTCCTTCCAGGATCGAAAAGACCCTCGTCCGGTGATGAGCCGTGATTTGGTCCAAGTCAGGGCAGCCGCTTGGATGCTGGAAATTCTGGGTCCAATTGAACTGCATTTCCGGATCCCAGCGCAACGCTTTCCAGGATTCCTTTCGCATGTAGTTTTCCTCTCCAGTGGTTCGCCCTGCACGGCATTGCCCCTCTGTGGAGAATTGGAAGATTTGAGCTTCCCTTTTTTCCCCTCAAACTCGCCCTGTCAAATCGAGGGACGGAGGATTTTGTGCACCACAACGCTTCAAGTGGAGATCGCAGACGGAAAATTGGATGAATTATGGAGACGCGGGTGGAGTAAAAGACTCCCCAGTGATGAAAGAGCAAAAAAAAATAAAAAAATAAACTTGGCTCAAGTGTGAGAGAAGGAATTAATACTTTTGATCACGAATTCGCAGTACGAGGACTGAAAACTTTTTCTCACTCGAGTCCCCCCATTTCTTTCGCCTTCTCTCCTCCTTTTCATCTTCTTCCTCACTTTTCCGGTCACGTCCTCTTTTCCCTCTCGTTTTATATCGTCGCGCACCTGCTTCGCTGAAGTTGCGGTTTGGACTGGTTGTGTAGTCATCCAGCCTTGACTTGAACCATATTTTCCTCATCTCCCTGTGTTGCGCGTCTTGACCTCATCCAGGAGGCTTCCGTGCAGCGGCACATTCGCATCAAACCACGGTCTTATTCGTTCAGTCTGCGCTGGACAGATCCAGGGTCGTGTGACGAAACGCAGGGATTAGATTTCCGTCAGCAGATCCTTATCGTCCAGTTCCAGTTCACTCCGGGCCAAAAGTTGAATCTTGCCTCAATAAGCCCTTTTTCTTATTCTCTTTGCAACTCTGGTGCAGAATCTTTTCTATCAAGAGGATTGTAGAGATCCCCAATGCGACAAGAGTCCCAGCGCGGTTTAAACTGAAGTGCGTCTCATTCAAACTCTCAGTCCCAGTCCATACATACCTTATGCCATAGCGTGACGGTCAAGTTGATACGTGATTTATTCTTTTTTTCCTTTCTTCCTTAGGAGACTCAAGTCAATTGGCTATTCATCGCGAAGACATATCGGAGCTAAGAAGCCGGCAATTATCGTAACCGTGGAACGGGACTTGTAAAGATTTCAGATCAATAATGACCGTCATGGATAGCGAAAAACACATCACGGCAGAACAGGCCCTAGATGGCTCTTCGCTCGATGAGGATGCCGTTAAGCTCGCAGCTATGGGTTATACCCAGGACATGAAACGAAAGTTCTCCGTCCTATCCCTGCTTGCGGTAGGCTTCTCCCTCACCAACTCCTGGTTCGGTATCTCCGCTTCCTTGATTACTGGTATCAATTCTGGCGGCCCCGTTTTGACAATCTACGGCATCCCGTGGATTGCCTTTATTTCCGCATGCGTCGGGATTACGCTTTCTGAGCTTGCTAGTGCTCTGCCGAATGCTGGAGGACAGTACTTTTGGGCAAATGAACTGGCGCCTAAAAAATATGCAAACTTTGCCTCGTACCTCACCGGTTGGTTCGCTTGGTCTGGAAGTATCTTCACTTCTTCAAGTGTTGCGTTGAGTCTGGGACTGGTTGGCGTTGGCATGTATCAAATGGCCCATCCTGATTTGTATGTTGAAAATCCGTAATCACTCTCGGTACTGCTGTCAGCGCATAATACTGGGCATCACCAACACCTCCTTCGCCCTTTCTAGAATCATCCTTGCTAACTGGTTTGTGAATTTGAAAGCGTACCGGAGGCTTGGCACGCTGTTGTTGCGTATGAAGTTATCAACACGTTCGCATTTTTATTCAACTGTGTGGGCAAACTCCTCCCCAAGGTTGCAACAGTGACTTTGTATACCTCGCTCATCTCGTTTATCACAATTTTGATCACCGTACCGGCTAGAGCGGAGACACACCAGAGCCCCAAATTCGTCTTTGCAACTTTCATCAATTCCACTGGTTGGAAATCAGATGGCATCGCCTACTTGGTAGGACTAATCAATTGCAACTGGGTTTTCGCTTGTCTTGACTCTGCAACACACATGGCCGAGGAAGTGGCCAGGCCGGAAAAAGCCATTCCAATCGCCATTATGGGAACGGTCGCGATTGGCTTCACCACTGCTTGGTGCTTTGTCATCTCTATGTTTTTCAGCCTTAACGATTTCGAAAAAGTTGTTGGTAGCCCGACAGGTGTCCCCATTCTGGAGCTCTTCCATCAAGCCTTGGGTAGCAGAGCTGGTGCCATTGCCTTGCAATCTCTCATCCTGACAACAGGCATGGGATGCCAAATCGCATCGCACACTTGGCAGTCACGACTGTGCTGGTCGTTTGCTCGGGATAGAGGCTTGCCATTCCATTCTTGGCTCTCTAAAATCGACCCTAGACTTGATGTTCCCTTCATTGCTCATTCCTTCAGTTGCTTTATTGTCGGTGTACTGGGACTTCTTTACCTCGGATCTTCGGCTGCCTTTAATAGTATGGTGACTGCTTGCATTGTCCTGCTATACGTCTCGTATGCTGTCCCGATCATTTGCTTGCTAATCCGTGGTCGGAATAATATCAAACACGGTCCATTCTGGCTTGGAAAAGTAGGTTTGGCTGCAAATATCATTGTGCTTGCGTGGACACTGTTTACCATCGTCATATTTTCCTTCCCGTCTGTCTATCCTGTGGAAGTCGGCAGTAAGTAATCCCTCCAGCTTCCCACACTTGATTGGTGCAAGATCTCTCCGCGATCAGTGACTGATGTACTCCTCCTAGATATGAACTATGTGTCCGTCGTGTATATGGTCGTCATCATTCTGATCGTGATTGATTGGTTCCTTCGAGGAAGACGTGAATTTAGAGGTCAAGCAATGCGCCACGATGAAGCCGAGCAAAATGCCCATCGGAGGGAAAGCATGAAGTACTAAATGCAAAAGGCTTTTTTCCCCTCATGTCAGTCCCTGAACTCAAAGTCGCCAGATTATATGAGGATAGAAATGTACATAGAATCACTAGACACGTCTTTTTCGTGGTCCCGGAATGCAAAATTAGCCTTATTCCAACTAGATATGCTCCTGTGGAGCTACCTCGGATCATCGCTAGATTTCATGTTTTTGCAATTGGGCTTGTCGTTTTCTTTTGGCTCTTTGAAATCACCAGGCTCCGGCATCATCACCGCCGGTGTAGTATATAATTCTGCAACGTATCCTGTACCTACCTAACGATCCAGTTAGCTAACTGTAGACTAGCGCGTAGTTAACTAACTTGGTGCCACCCGTTTAACTATTCATCATTTACCCGAGCGGGATGGCGTTTATTTAACCAGATACTCCGTACTTAGTGTGCCGAGCCCACCGATCATACATGGTGGTCTAAAACGAGCAGTCTTCCATTTCCGTTTGCGGCATTGATGTCTGAGATCGTTAGCATTTACTAAAGGATTTGCCAGCTTTAGATACCTTACCCGGTTATAACAGCGTCCGGACATCCAAATCCCAACGTTCCGGTTAATGAGATGCCGTAGATAGGCCATGATACATATTCGACATTAGGACACCTTAGCAGTAAGAAGATGCTTCACTTTGTCCAAAGTTATTCAAACCAACAAATTGGCAGCTATCAGCAATGACGAATATGAAGGTAACTCTAACTCTGCGAGTTTGTCTGTCGAGCTCCTAGAGATAGTTGTAGCAGGCTGTGGCATCATCTTAAAGCTCGAATAGAGTCTAGTCCATAATTACCAAATCCTTCTGTGCATCTTGAAGCATTTTCCGCATTTCTGATCCCGAGTTTGAGTTCGTTTTCTTCCATCGTTCGCCATTTGGAAAAGCAATCCGCCGTAGCATGTTGACCCAGGGAATCAACAATCGGTAATATGGAGTGAAGTTACCTGCTGCAATCTTAAGGAAATCAATCTCATTAGTGATAACCCCTTTCTTTATATCCACCAACTCTTCTGGATTCGTATAATTCCACTTTTCAAAACACCACTTCTCCTGCCTTCCCTAGTCCTTCATAGTGAATGCATATCCAAAATAGAACCCAGAAGAAAGATTCAATATCATGCATAAAAGAATGCTTCTCCCCAAACAGCACACCAATTGCCATGAATGCCCTGGTATCTGTTTTTGCACCGCGCTCCTGAGAACCTATCTCGCTGCGTTTCGATCACTAGCTCAGGGTCAAGATCAATCAAGAACGCACACCATGAAAGATTGTCTTTATCTTCATTCACTATGAGATTCTGCAAGGAGATGTCGCTTTGGATCATACCCGCCTTCTAATGGAGAGATTTTTGCTCCGCTGCCTTCTACCAACATGGAGTCAGTCACGGAGGGGGTGGTTGGCAAGAAGGAAGACTTGCGCTCTGGGGCCTTCGTAGGGACGCCGGCGTTCATATTTCTTGATTTTATGTCGCGCCATGACTTTGAATCCGAGTTCCTTTCCATCAACCCAGAATCCTAACTTGGTCCTGCCGCGCAGGAGATCACGCGGAGGTTCACCAAGTCCGTGTGTTTTACCTCAACCAAACACGCAATGGCATCAAACAAGTGTTGTCGAGCAACTTGAGTTCGAGGGAATATTGTATGATGAGTACACTGTACGGGAGTCCTGTGTGATGTTGGTTTCCACGACACCGGTTCATACATAATCTCGTTATCAAAATGCCTGATAGAAAATACAAATAAATTTTATGCTTAATTCCACATAGCCTGCAACGGCTTCTACTGCAAGGACAGAGAACGACCTGATTATCTCGCCTTGATAAGCCGCCTGAGCCTGAATTTGCCCCTTCAAAATTCCCCAGGGCCTCCGACGTTCTTTGGGATCGCAAACAATCTCCACTGACGCATTCAAGCCCTGGTTGGATACTAATCGGCTCTCTGTGGCCCAAAAGAATATTTTCGGTGGTGGTTATAAGTAATAGAGAATCAAAAAAGTTTGATGCCAAGCCCAAAAGCGGCCCGTGCGCGCGTGTTTGTTGACAGCCAATCTCACCATCAGTCGCGGCATCAAAAAGCAAACATGCACACCATGGAACCGTTGACCGCACCACCGTCTGTACCGCAACACATATCATCTATATGGTCCCATATGTGCATGATGGCTTTTATCTTTTGGGTTGTGAACGATTGAATCTTTGATGCTTAAACGGTCCTGAATGAGCTGAATTCTTACCCGCGACTTCTGATTGCTCCCTTGTCTTAGGCATAATAACGATAGACTTAAGCTGAAACGGTTTCCAATTCTCTCATGAAAGCTCTGCCTCAACCCTCCTGCTCTACGCAGGACGGAGCTGCCTCACCATCCCGGCAGAACCCAGAAGACTTTGAATGCAGAGGAACCAGAGACTCCACATATGAAGTTATGGGACTCCTCCGACCGAGTGAGATTGTACGGAGGAAAGAACGCAGACTACTACCTGATTGGCTCCGGAAGAAAAGGTACTTTGTTCTGTTACTCATTGTAATCTTGGTGGTGGGCACGGTTCTTGCGGTACTTGGCGGATTAGGGAAATTAGGGGACTTGGGGGAAGACGAACATGATTCGACTGCGCCAAAAGATGGGGTGAGCTTTGTCCTTTTCTCCGATCATACTGTACTAGTGAATGGAATTGACCCGGGTTAATAGCTCTCGCCACCCTGGTATCCGACCCCTAAAGGTGGCACGGTGTCTAGTTGGGCAAATAGCTATCGTAAAGCGCAGAAAATGGTAGAGCGCATGAGCCTGGTTGAAAAGGTAAATGTTACTACTGGAGTTGGTTGGCAAATGGGCCTCTGTGTCGGAAACACTGGTATGTGAAACTGGATTCCTAGACTCTTAGCATAGAACGATGTATTTATACCCAAGAAAGTGCTCAGCTTAGCTTATCGAATTTGAAATAGGTCCCGCCACATCTGTAGGTTTTCCATCTCTTTGCTTGCAGGATGGGCCTTTAGGATTAAGGTTTGCCGACAATATTACAGCATTTTCGGCTGGCATCACAGTCGGTGCCACTTGGGATCGGGATCTGATGCGCAAGAGAGGCCAGCTACTTGGCCAGGAAGCACGCCTAAAAGGAGTTAACGTGCTTTTGGGTCCAGCAATGGGACCTTTGGGTACTTTACCTGCTGGAGGCCGTAACTGGGAAGGGTTCGGTTCTGATCCAGTTCTCCAAGCTGTCGCAGCGGCAGAGACTATTCGAGGGATACAGGAAAATGGTGTTATGGCGACTGCAAAACACTACGTCCTAAATGAACAGGAGCATTATAGACAGCCTCTTGAGTGGGGCATACCGAATGCCATGTCTTCCAACATTGATGACCGAACCTTGCGCGAGGTGTATGTTTGGCCATTTGCAGAGAGCGTGCGGGCAGGAGTTGCTAGCATTATGTGCGCATATCAGATGGTTAACAATTCATATTCATGTGGCAACAGTTTGCTTTTGAACGGTATTCTCAAGGATGAATTAGGATTCCAAGGCTTCGTGCAGTCAGACTGGTGGGCTCAGCAAGCCGGCGTATCCACTGCTCTCGCTGGTTTGGATATGTCTATGCCCGGAGGTGGTCCTCGATTAGATCCAATAGTCTCATACTGGGGATCCAACCTTACCATAGCTGCGCTCAACACTTCTGTACCAATGGCCCGGTTGAATGACATGGCTACCAGAATAGTCGCAGCTTGGTATCAACTCGGACAAGATTCTTGGCCGAAACCTCCTCCCGACGGGGATGGCGGGCCGAACTTCTCATCCTGGACAAAGGAAAAAATTGGTCGTCTCCACCAAGGAAGCGATGACGACGATGCTACGGATGTAGTTAACAAGTTTATTAACGCACAAGGAGAAGGAGACGATTCACATGGGTTGGTGGTTCGTCGAATTGCTGCAGAGAGCACAATTTTGCTAAAAAACAACAATAAAATGTTACCACTTTCAAGGAACGGGCGCAGCCAAGACAACACGCCATATCGCATAGGGATTTATGGGGAAGACGCTGGACCCGGAAAAGGACCCAACTTTTGTCCAGACCGGGCTTGCAACCAAGGGACTCTGGCTTCAGGGTGGGGTAGCGGCGCGGTTGATTTCCCATATCTTATAACGCCGGCAAAGGCTCTAAGCAGAGAGTTCAACAATGAGACCGTGAAAGTGGCGCTATATCTAGACAATAATGTTTCGGATCGAGACCTGAAGGACATGGATTTGTGTATTGTGTTTGCTAACTCAGATGCGGGAGAAGGATTCGTGGCTGACGGAGACATACGCGGGGATCGAAATGATCTTTTCTTGCAAAAAGGTGGTGACCGACTTGTACAACATGTTGGCCAAAAGTGCGGGAATGGAAATGGTAAAACTATTGTTGTCATCCATGCCGTTGGGCCCGTGATCCTTGAGTCTTGGATTGAACTTCCGGGTATAGAAGCCGTTGTCCTTGCTAATCTTCCTGGCCAGGAGAGTGGCAATGCTCTGGCTGATTTTTTATTTGGCGATGTCGATGCTTCTGGTCGACTTCCATATACAATTGGCAAAAGCCTCGATGGCTATGGGCCGGAAGCGAAGGTGCTCTACGAGACAAACCAGCCAGTTCCACAGAAGGATTTTTCCCATGGCCTTTACACTGATTATCGCTATTTTGACAAACACAATATCACTCCTCGATATGAGTTTGGTTATGGGCTCTCTTATACAACATTCCGGCTATCCAATTTGGTGCTCACGCCCTTACAAAATAAAACAACCTTACCGTCTCCACGACCCGAATCGAATATACCACCGCCATCATACAGCGACGAAATCCCATCGCCTAAAGAGGCCCTCTTTCCTAAGCGGTTTAGGAAATTATCTAAATACATCTACCCATATATCTCGTCTGTAAAGCAGGTGAAGCAAGGAGCGTATAAATATCCAGAAGGATACAATATAACACAGCAACCGTCACAAGCAGGTGGAGGTGAGGGCGGCAATCCGTCGCTTTTTGAACCCATTGTCAATGTATCAGTCGTCTTAGCGAACACTGGCCCCCGGACCGGGAAGGAAGTGGTTCAGCTGTATGTCTCTTTCCCGGAGAATGTAACGGATACGACGGATGCTTCTGGAAATGGAATGACGAACTCGACAGGAAACAACACAGAGCCATCTGCATCACTTGATACTGTTGACTTTCCTGTTCGTGTGCTTAGAGATTTTCAGAAGATTGAGTTGAGCCCGGGACAATGGGAGACAGTGAATATGTCACTGACACGAAAGGACTTGAGCTACTGGAGCACGAAGCGGCAGAATTGGGTTATGCCTACTACTGGCAAGTTTAGGATATGGGTTGGTAGGAGTTCCAGGGATCTTCCCCTTGTTGGAGAGTTTTAGATTGTGAATGTTTGTGGCATAATGGCAATTTGGAAGAGCGCTAGGTTAATATCGTGAGCAAAAACTGATGGATAGGATACAAAAGTGGTTTTATGGGAGATACGTAGTTCTTGTATGAACCCCGATGAGCCCTGGCGCCTGGTCTTATGCCCAAAAAGGGAATCGGCCGAGGGAAGGATTAATAGATTACGCGAACTCCGGATTAGGCAGCCATCTCGAGGCCAAGTCTTGGCATTTTTCTCCGCAATTCAACTGCTGATTCAGTTGCCTCGGCCGCTTCGAAGCCAGAGATCGCCCTAATCCATGAGACATGGTCACGATGAACGGAGGCCATGCATGTAGCTTTCCAGGATGGCCAGCTTTTGCACTCAATGCCACATGAGCCCTGGTCACGCTGATGTCCGATCGGCCGACCATGCTGGCGAATACGTGCGAAAAGTATACGTCCGAAGTGACCGTGAATTACCAAGGAACACGTAAACCCTCTCCAGAAGCCTCAATTAGGAGGTGCGGCACCGAGGGTGATGGTACTTAAGTGGGAGGGGTAAAGATACAAAGTGAACTCCAAGCCTTGCCAGGCGTGAGGGGAAGCTTTCCATGCTTCAAGTGGTTCTTGGTGTGTCGTGTACCTCCATTGATGCAAGATATGAACGTACGAAGCACACAAATCGATGTACAAGGCCATAAACTTGAGCCGATGGCGCCGGCGCATTTACGTACCTAGGCTCGGGGTACATCTGGATATATATATCACTGAGCTTATCCTCGTTTTTGTTTATTCTGTCTTCTTCCCTCTCTCGTACCTGTTCAACTATCACATTTACGTCACATTATATTGCCCTAAGAGGGGTAATCATATCACTGGAACTTCTCATTGCTTTTCTTTTAACCCGGCCACTATGGCTCCTGATATTGCATCTATCCCCACAGGTGAAAGCCCAGACAATAATGGCTCGTTAAGCCCATATGAGATAGACCAGAAAGCCATGTTCGGCAGCTACCAACGCAAGATTAAGGTGTTGACCATCGGCGCCGGGGTGAGCGGCATCATGATGGCGTATAAGATTCAAAAAGAGTGCCAGAATGTCGAGCATGTTATATATGAAAAGAATGAAGACATCGGAGGCACTTGGCTAGAAAATCGATATCCAAATTGTGCTTGTGATATTCCCAGCCATGCATATATATATTGCTTTGCACCAAACGTGGGTTTCCCTCAATTTCTTTTACTGTTTGAGTGAGTAAGTCGGCAATCGATATACTTTTCGCTGACTCACTCTGTTAGCCTGAATGGCCAAATTTTTATTCCTACTCGCCGGATATCTGGAAATATCTGGATAGAGTGTGCAGTACGTTCGATTTACGGAAGTACATGACTTTCAATACCAAAGTCACTGGTGCTTACTGGGAAGGTGACAAGGGAGAATGGAGGGTCACTCTCACGCAAACCATGCCTGATGGTACGGAGAAGCAGCTTGAGGAGAGATGTCATATTCTTTTGAACGGAACTGGTATCCTGAACAATTACAAATGGCCTAATCTGGAGGGAATGGACAAGTTCAAGGGCAGGGTGAGTTCTCAAAGAAGGGCATTCAGAAAGAAGGTAAAGTTCTCTAACTTTTAGGTTGCGATATTAGATAGTACATACTGCTGCCTGGCCCAAAGACTATCAAGCCGAGCAATGGAAGAATGAGAGAGTTGCTGTCATTGGTAGCGGAGCCTCTAGTATCCAAACAGTCCCAGGAATGCAGCCATATGTCAAGAACATGGATGTGTTTGTCAGAACGGTTAGTTAAGCTCAATATTCCCGAAAAATCAGACCGCTGACAGACTCTGGCTAGGGGGTTTGGTTCACCAGCATAGCAGGAAATGAGGGTCTGAATAAGGACTATTCCGAAGAGGAGAAAGCGAAATTCAGAACAAATCCAGAAGAGCTAGTTAAGGAATCCAAGTTTATTGAAAACCAGGTTAACGGCTTGTGGGGGACGTTTTACAAAGATAGTGAGGCACAAAAAGTCAGCCAGGAATACCTAAAAGCGCATATGGCGAAATGGATCAATGATGAACGGCTACTACAAGGTAAGCCCTGGGCGTTTTCAATTGGCCGCAGTTGAAACGCCACTGACAAAATCAGGATTCACCCCAAATTTTGGCGTCGGGTGCCGACGAGTTACTCCAGGTGACCCCTATATGGTAGCTATTCAAAAGCCTAATGTCAATGTCCACTTCACGGCGGTGGCTAAATTTACGGAAAATGGTGTTTTGGGAGAAGATGGCATCGAAAGAGAAGCTGATACAGTTGTTTGTGCCACTGGGTTCGATACAACCTACCGGCCGAGATTTCCTATTATCGGGGAAGGCGGTCTTGATTTGCGAGAGAAATGGAAGATTTGCCCAGAATCTTATCTTGGGCTAGGGGTTCCTGGGTAAGTAAGCGCCAAAAGAAAAAACAAATGAAAAGCCATACTTTTTAAACGAAACAATTTATCTGACCGAGGGCAGATATCCCAATTACCTCGTCTTCGTTGGCCCAACATGGCCAGTGGAAAACGTAACCTTCAAAGACTGAAGCGTATGATTTAATTCAACCCTCGCTAACTTGCACCTAGGGTTCCGTGATGGGTCCACTAGTCGAAGTCGGCAACTACGCTATCAAGTTAATCAAAAAGGTTCAAAATGAATACATCCACTCCATCGCCCCTCGGCAAGATATCACAGATTCTTTCAACGAGCACGCGCAAGAATGGGTGAAGCATACCGTCTGGATAGACGACTGCCGTAGCTGGTACAAAAACAACGAAACCGGTCGAGTCAATGCCGTCTGGCCGGGCAGCTCGCTGCATTACATTGAATTGATCAAGGAACCGCGGTACGAAGATTATACCATTTCGTACCAGAACAAAAAGAACATGTGGAGTTTCTTGGGCATGGGTAGAGTGTCAGCGAATGTTGTACCAGAGTCGGATTATAGTCCGTATTTGTCTGTGGAGGCGATTGACCCGATATGGTTGGATGAAATACAGGGAAGGAGGAACAATGGGGAACGAAAAGAAATTGAAGTGAGAAATTGAAAGGGAAGCGAGAACGTGGTTGGGGGGATATCCTTTTACTATTCGTGGATGACCAATTGCGTCAACTAGTAGTGCCTGACGAGAGTTTTCCACCAGCTGTTCATTTGAAATTATCCCACAGATCTGCCGACATGTCGAATTTGTCATGCCTGCGGGTTCGGAATGAAACTGAAACAGGTTGAGACCAGATTGTGTCTCAGGTTAAGTCTGGGGTTTTACAAAACGAAACCAGGATGTCGATCTTAGAATGCACGAAGAATATATTGCATAAATATATACAGAATAAAATAAAAGGACATTAGTCCAAGGGTGTGACCTCCAGCATGAAAAAACCGTTTAAGCACCTCGGGAAACGGCTGTATTACGAATATTAGCATTAGTAGCACATCATGTAAAACGGTAACATTTGAAAGGAACAAAGATACTAACCAGCAGCATAGAGAGAGTAGTTATCAGCGTTGCCAAGGGATTGCTGGGCATTGAGTCTCCTACAGTTGGCGTAGCCGTATGCATAATCTTGTGTGAAAGGGCTGAAAACGCCGGGAGCATGGGTGAATTCGTGAACAACTACGTAGCCATGGTCAGGGTTAAGACCTTGGTTCACCTTAGCCGGGAGCTGGAAGTAGCTAGGGCACATAACGACGTTGTTGTTGGATGGGTATGTGTACGCGATGAGGCCAGGCTGGCAGTTGCGGTAGACATCCTGGCAGTAGAGGAGTGTGCGGCCAGAGTTGGCAGAACTGCATTCCCGGGCGATAGCCTGGAAGCGAGCAGCAACGTTTTGACGGGCTTGTTGGCTGGTAGTCTTGAAGTACTCCGCGAATTTCTGAGCATTGCCGCTGGCAGCTGCGCGAGCAGCGGTTTGCGCGTAGCCAACGCAGGTCTGAAGGCCGCCCTGGATAAGCTGACCAAGTCGACCTGAGCAGGTCCGACCGTCGAGGCGGGTTCGTTTTTCAAGGGTAGAAACAGTGCTTGCGCGGACCTTGGCGGCCTCAGCACCATCGACGTCGATGGTCAATTCGTTACTCTTGATGTGAGCAGCAGCATTGACTGTGACACCAGTTTCGGCGATGGGAACGAGGCTGTCTGCCGAGATGGTGAAGGTACCACCTTCGGAGAGGTCGGAAGACTCTGCAAGGTCGAATTCAGCCTCGAAGGTCGCGCCTGGGGCAAGTGTGGCGAAAGCTTCCTCAGGGAGGTTGTTAATATCATAATAGCTGTAGATTCCAGAGAAAGGAACCACGTTTCCTGCGAGAGTGAACTATAATTAGAGCTCCGGTCATTCTTAGTGTTTTAGGCATGTTAACTATGACTCCCTTACCGTTCTTGGAAATTTGGACCTTGCGGACCATGGCAGAATCAAAGAGAGTGTTGTACTTGACGAAGGACATCTCTTGTTCACCATTGTTGGTTATGACAGCCTTCACACGAGTGTTTCCAACCGAAGTGAGTTGAACGTCGAGTCCAGTAACATCGCGCTCAGGCAAGTTATTAAGAGGGAAAGCCAGTGTCTGGCTGGCCAAAGCGGCCAAAGCAAGCAAACCAGAGCGAATATACATATTGAAAGAGGTGTAAGTGAATACAAGTATGGGCTGATAGACGATGTTTCTGGAATGGACGTTGGCAATGTCTCCAAGATTCACGATACTGGTGAGCAGCGGGCTCTGGCTTTATTTAAAGTGGTCGCAACGGTATTATTCGACATAGTTCTCCACGGGTAATTGATGACCGATCCATCTACCGCGGGTAGAGAAATTGCAAACGGAAAAGGACGGGAAATGTTCCTTCAGGTGAGTGCCTCACTATCATCACGTCCGTGGCCCGAGCCATCTCCTGCAGGAGAAGGGGTTTGGGGAAGGAGAGACGTATAGAGGGAGACAGGGCACAACTATGTTTCGATAGCATGCAAGGAGATCCTATCAGGGTAGCAGGGCTATTCCCCTCTCACGTTGAAACGAAGTAGTGCGGGGAGCTCCTTGAAGCGATATAGCTCGCAGAACAATTCAAAGGGATTCGCATTCGGCAATTGCAAAGAGCGGCGCAGCGGTAAATAACGATAGGTTCGACATTGCAAGATTTGTGCACGATCCATTGATAAGGCTTGCACATCCCTGTTGTTTATACAATACATAGGTAGTGATTGGCTCCAGAGCTCCTCGATTTGAAGAGGCGTTTTAGCCGGTGGTATTCTTTGCGGAGAGGGTAAGACTATCCCTGTTGATAAGCAAGATGCAGTCGGGGGTGGTATTGAGTTTTCCGGGCTCTCAAGCGACCAAAGCTGTCGTGTGGCATTGTTTCTGGCAGGTGAAAACGCCCAAACCCAAAGCCCACGTTCCATCCGGGAAGAAACGGTCAAACAATTGGAGGCATGAATCGGCTGATTGACGGCTATTTGCCCCGAGGAGACCCAAACGTATGATGTTGATCATGCCCTTTGGCAATTAGCTAGTTATCCAGACAGTGTAATGAAACAGGGCGATCGACCATGTTGCATTGCGATCTTGCCAGGGCTTGACAAGATCATTCTGGAATCGCCAGGGGATAGATAGGCTTATCAGGAATTCATCGTGCCCGGCAAGTGAAACTGCGGCTTTCTTTTAGGTTAATCTCAAGTTCAAAGATTTCGACCCCTTTATGACCACCTAAGTATTTAGTAGATAGGAGAATAATGAAAGTTGTATTTCTGGCGGGAAGTCGGGATGCCGATATGAAGCACAGGGACCACGAATCAGCAAAGAATTAAAGCAGATTAGCACAGTGAAGATAAGCAATGCAACTTCGGCCCTGGCAGGGTTGCGTGTGACGTGCGGCGATACCAAGCCGGCATTTTAAGTGGTTTCTTCAGGGTGCAGACATGGGTTGACCTGGTTAATTGTTCGGGCATTGATTATGCGGGAAAGTAAATTTCCCCAGACTCGGGAACGGAGTCGATTCATTCCTGAACAAGCTCACCAAGCTTCAAGGGAGGAATTTTTTCAGAGGGACAGAGTCTTTCTCAGCAGGAATCATTATTGCTCTAACTCGTATATATAAGTATCATCTTGTGAAACTCTTTTCGAGTAAAGGTTTTGTCACACTCACTAATTATGTGCAGCAGAGCCTTCAATCATCTCACAGTGCAGCTTAACTACCTGGATGACAGCTGTTGCCCCCACTAAATCTCCTGGTCCAACTTTAACCTCAAAGTGAGCTTCTACCGCTGTAGAGCCGTCACATCACCTCCCTCCTTCTCTCCCAAACTCTCTCCCACTATTCCCCAAAATTAGCATATTTGACTCTAGAAAGATCTAATAGTAAAGGATTCAGAGACTTGGTAGGAAGGGAGCTTCCAGGTGACAGTATATCAAGAAAGGCAGACGATGAGGATGAATGGAACGAAGAAGCAGCGAAGCAGCAGAAAAGATAACGTCGCCTATTTTGCCGCCGGTTAGCGGTAAGTTTGGAAATTATCAATTGTAACGAGACGGTAAGGTTACCATATTATCATGTGACTTACCCTAATTGCTTAGTCAACAACGAGTAGGTTTCGGCCATGGAACTTCTTTATCCCTCACTGGGAAATCAATCTGTTCGTTCATTTCTCGCGCTGCGGGCGAACCGTACCGTATTGAATGGTGGATGGGAATGGGGACAACTCAAAGCTGCAAAATTTGAATATGCCTCTTGAGAGGCTTGATTAATGATATCCAACGACTCTTCAGAAGAGTGGGAAATATTTTTGGACATATCGGCTTATCAGGAGTGTCAACCGCGTCAGCACCCCTCCCCTATACCTGGGAGACACGATACTCTTCAGTGTATGCACTCCATGTAGACATTGTCTGCATTTCAATGAAAAGAATGCCGCTATTAGCCTCATAGATGCGCATCTCAATAGGCACTGGGATCCAAAAATTGATCATGCTCCTATTTGTTGCCCAAAGGACTGGAAGGAACCTCGATATGTAGGGCTTGCGGGTCTTGGACTCACTGCGAAATTGTGAAATGCTAAATGGCCGCTAATTCCCTGGCTCTGGAGCCGTTGGCCTCTTCAAGAGATCTAGATGGCCCTGTGGGGCGTGCTAAGGCAATAAATCCACTTCACAATGAGGTTTTTTGGCAACTGGAAGGTAAGCTTGCAAATATCAAGCGAAGAGGACCCAGTAGCTAATCTCCGAGCTTAACGGAAGCGAGTCCACGATGTTGTTATAGGAATTCAGGGCGTAAAGGTCGGAGTTTATCTCCCCTAGGCTAGCTTGATGCTAGAGAGGCAAACGCCCTCCTATAAACAATGGTGGGCAGCTTGTATATAAACTACGCCTGCCTTGCCCCGACACCTAGTCATCTCGGTGCGGGCTATTTTCTTCCAGTCCCTCGTTTGATACTATTTATCTTTCTAAGCCAGGATGAATTGGGTGTATTTGCTGCTGTTATTTTACGCCACTAGGGCTTTCGCACAGTGCCGTGCGCCTTCTCGTACTCCTGACCGTTCATATCGCGCTTCGGACATCTGTAGCTCACCGCTTACCGTGACAGAGACGTAAGTAGCTTTGCCGTTATCTGCTTCCTAATAAATCGCTGACGAGAGGATCAATGGTAGCTGGACAAAGACGGTCACAGTTATTGAAACACCTCAATGTCCCGCTATTAGCACGCAGACAGTTGAACACTCTGCTATTGTAACCATTACTCCTGGCCAAGTCACTACAGTAAAAATCCCACCAAAGTCTACTCTGGCACGAAAAGGCGATTTAACACTTCTACAGACTATAATAGTAACTGAAACAAACTATCAGACTATCACAGCAGTCCAGACAGACTATCAAACTATTACGGCCGTTCAAACTATCACAGATATCCAAACAATAACCGATGTCCAACACATACCGTCACCCAAACAGCCACCTTGAACCCTGCCTGCACATTGCCCCCATTGGACAACATTGTCAGCAACCCCAGCTTCGAAACCAGCGCATCATGGCTCTTTATACCCTCATCTTTCGACGCCACCGTAGAAAGACTCCTATTAGGTGCCTCTGCGCAAGAACAATCCTATGGCACTCGAGTCAGAATCTCACCCACCAACCCAAACTTGGCTCAAAACATTATTCAATCGATCAGGATATGCCCTGGAACAACTTACTCAGTCTCCTTTTGGTGCAGGCGCACCACCACCGCGGGAACAATAACGGTTAGGGTCTACCTGGGCTCAAATCTTCTACTTGCCGCCACTGTCCAAACTTCGTCTTGGTCTCAGTTCGCTTCACAAGCTTGGACAGCCCCAGTGGAAACAGATGTGACAACCTTGAGATTAGAAGTATTGTACAATGGTGGAATAGGCCAGGCCAAGGAAGTTTTGTTGGATAATGTGAACGTTATGAGAATTAACTAAGTATATGTTCGCATTGCAAGAAGAAACGGTATTTTTTTGAAGATCGGAAATAAGACATTATTGAATTGGCTCCAGTCATATCATCGGCCTGCTGAGTGGTCTCAGAAAACAAGCCTTTGCACTATTTTCTCATACCCGTATTTCAACTCTTTAAATGTTTTCTGTATTTTGCATTTATTATTATCCCCGATGTCTGAGTGCAAATCTACCAAACAATCACGCTCTCTTACGCATGAACACTCAGTCAATTCCATCATACATACTCGTCTGACCTTGTGTTCGACCAAACAGCCGGCGTGGGCCGCAAGAGGCGCTTCAGTCCAAGCCACGGCGTGTTAATAGGACTATCCCCTGTGTACAAAAAGACGTCGTATAAAAAGCCGCCAAAGACGCAGCCTAGAAGGGGCGCAACAATAGGTACCTAAGACATCAATAACAAGTAAGCTATTAAAATCCCACTTTAGTGACTTTGGAAAAGACAAAACCACTTACCCAAAAATACCAGTTTCCAGCAGACCAGACTTCCCGGCCATATCCCAGAAAATATGACATCAGTCGTGGTCCAAAGTCCCGAGCCATATTGATAGCATAACCTGTTTCCCAGCCGAAGCACGCACCGATGCCAAAGATTACAAAGAACAAACCTAACGGAGTTAGTTTTCCGGCACCAAAGTTCCCATCGTCCAGGAGAGCGTATATGCAGAACATGAGGATTGCACTAGCAATGAACTCTGAGAAAAATTGGCCTGTACGCGTAACGAAGGGAGCAGGGTACGTGCAGAAAATGCCTGCGGAGGAGGTGCTAAGCCCGACGGTCCTGACACCATAGCCTCCTTCGAACACGTCAATGGCAGATATGTAATTGGCATACACGATGCCAGAAGCGCAGAATCCGCCTAGACATTGGGCCAGGGCGTATACGGGGAATTTCCTCCACGGAAACTTGCGAAAGATGCAGTTGGCAAGGGTAACGGCAGGGTTTAAATGTGCCCCAGATTTCCCGGCTGTGTATACTCCAAGCATCACGCCAAGTCTAGCAAACGAAAAGCGAGGTCTTGTAAGAATATATATTGTTCAAGGGATTGGGATGGGACCTGGGACATACCCCCAACCCCACGAGATTGACTGGTAACTCCCTTTTTCGCCTTTACTCAGAACGACTTGGGCAACAGATCCATTACCGAACATAACTAAAATGAAGACACCAAAGAATTCCGCAAAGGGCTCTCGAAGAGAGTGTCGAACCTTGCTCCAGAGCAGTTCATCTCTTGACACGGCGCCTAAGAAGGCTATTCAATTACCGAAATGGAGTTATAATATAAGGGTGAGGAGCAAAATACCATCTCTAACACGCGCTTCCACCGTCACTTCATCAACCACCGGGGCCATTTTCTCCAACGCTTGCTCCATGGAATTATGGAAAATCGTTTTAGTTGATGTAGTGGGCGTTATTCGGTGATATCGAGCTTTTCACGGCGTTGCTACTATATATTTATATTTCCTGGCGATACATATATATAGATTCATGCTATTCGGCACATTCGCGGCGTGTGCAACTTCTTGGTGTCATGCAAGACGATTCACCCATTGACCCAGGGAATCGTCACGGAACAAGAGGCACGAACAGTCACGTTTGGTACTCGCCCTCATGCAAGACCAGGGTGTGCTGGCAAGATTTTACATGGAATAGATCCTTCCTGGAAGAAGCCGTTCCGAGGCCTCCATTATTGTTCATCCTGGCTAGTCGTCCTACTAGTAGTATATGTATCGCAAACGATGATTGAGACCGTCCAGACAAGAAATGGAAAAGGAGGATCCAAACAAGACATTTTGGTGGCATAAATCACAGGGTGAAATAATACCTCCAATGCAGTATCTCATTTCGGTACTCGCTGCATAGGCTGCCCACGGAGTACAGGCTCAGGCATTCCTTGGATCAGCTCATTTATGGTATCACGAGAGCTTGAATTTACCCTTGCTATTGGATACTGAAAAGATTCCGTTCTAAATCAGTACAGAGAGGGCTTCTTGGGTGCCACGAAATGGATGTGACTCGGAGTGTCCCTTGGGAACGTGCCTACGTGCCAAGGATTGCATGTACGACTGGCACGCTCAACGAGACATGAATGTTCAGCTTGGTACCACGACGAAGAGTTACTTATGGGGACATACATAGCATAGAAGCAGAATGAACGAGAGTCGAAATGCTCAAATGTGCCATTGATCGTCAATTAGTGTAAAAATTGGTAGTATTGTCGTTGTTGACACCCTCAAATAATATGATCCAGTGTGAGGGGCTTGCAGGCTAACTCGGTGGCATGCAGGGATAATCAACTACACATCTATGTCGATCATAGCGGGGGAAAAGCTGATCCCAAGTAATCGCCATCAGCTCGAGATCCGAAAACTGAGACGAGAACACATGTGAAAAGGGTCAGAATCAAAATCGTTCAGGGATAGCATCGTTTGTCTGCAGAGACAGGAACGTTGGTATCCGAGCTCCCAAACGCACTTTCACATTCGTCCGACTAGAGGGTCCTTTTAGTTCCGACGCCGGAATATTCTCGTAAATAAATATGGATAAAAGGCGCTTTCAGCCTGCAAGCATCGAGTCCAACTGATTCTGTGCCATGGGAAGAGATCCGCCTTCCCCAAAATCATCCCTACTTCGGCGCTTTCGTTTATCCCGGTCGAACTACTAAAAAAGCATGGCGAAAGACATTGAATCTTTTATTGGGTCGATCGATCAGGGCACGACCAGCTCTAGGTTCTTGATATTTAACAAAACTGGAGAAATAGTTGCGTCCCATCAATTGGAATTCACCCAGATATATCCACATCCGGGGTAAGTGGGTAATAAATATCTCCGGTGACGATCTCAACCGAAAGCTAATCTGTCCAGTTGGCACGAACATGATCCACTGGAGATTGTGACATCTGTCGAAAGATGTATCGATGGGGCAGTATCCAGCTTTGAACACCAAGGATACAGTATCGAATCAATCAAAGCTGTCGGAATAACCAACCAGAGAGAAACTACAGTGGTGTGGGATAAGGAGACTGGCGAGCCACTTTATAACGCAATTGTTTGGACAGATACTCGTACGCAGTCCTTAATTCGGAAACTGAAGCGACGTCTAGGCCATAAGGAGCTTCAGGAGCATTGCGGGCTTCCTTTATCGACTTATCCTTCGGTGGGAAAGGTCCTTTGGCTCATAGAAAATGTACCCAGAGTCAAAGAGTCTTATGAGAAAGGTGTTCTAGCCTTCGGAACCATAGACACCTGGGTAGTATATAAGCTCAATGGTGGGCCAAAGAGGAATGTATTTGTGACTGATCCTTCCAATGCTTCCAGAACGATGTTCATGAACATCAAAACGCGTCAATACGACGAATGCTTAATTGACTTCTTCCGGCTGGATAAAACAAAATTACATTTGCCGAAAATAATACCCTCATCGGACTCGAAGGGTTACGGGTCACTTACATCAACTGTTTTGAAAGGCGTCCCCATCACAGGGTGCCTTGGGGATCAATCCGCTGCCCTTGTAGGACAAAAAGGCTTCACGCCTGGAAGAGCGAAAAATACGTATGGCACAGGCTGCTTCCTATTATATAATGTTGGCGAGGACCCTGTGATCTCCAAGCACGGTCTTCTCACCACAATTGCATATGATTTTGGTGACAAGGTAATGTATGCACTCGAAGGTAGTATTGCCGTGGCCGGTTCAAGCGTCAAGTTCCTCAAAGACAATTTCGAGTTTATCGGCTCGTCCGACGAAGTCAATAAACTAGCTGAGACAGTTGAAGACAACGGCGGATGCGTTTTTGTCACTGCGTTCAGTGGCCTCTTTGCTCCGTATTGGATGGACGATGCCAGGGGGACGATATTCGGAGTCACTACATATACGAAGCGTGGACATATTGCTCGTGCGACATTGGAAGCAACGTGTTTCCAAACAAAAGCCATCCTTGACGCCATGGCAAAGGACAGTGGCCGAGCTCTCACAGAGCTAGCAGTTGACGGTGGCATGTGCAACAGCGACTTAACCATGCAGGTAAGTAAACCAATTTTTTAATATGAAAACAATGGGATACCAATTCTCCCTGGTCTAGACCCAAGCGGACCTGATCTCGATCCCGGTTATTCGCCCTGAAATGCGTGAAACCACAGCTTTTGGGGCCGCCATTGCCGCAGGATTAACAATAAGTCTCTGGGAGAGTATTGAACAGCTAGATGGTGTAAATACAAATGGCCAAAGTGTATTCGAACCGAGAATACCTAGGCTTGAGGCCGAGAGGCGATTTGCGCGCTGGGAGAAGGCTGTCCAAATGTGTCAAGGATGGGCGAATTGAACAACTTGTCTGTATATGTAAGTATTTTCCAAAGTGGGATTATCAATTGATCATCTTTGTTATTCGGGATGTTCGAGTTCGATAAGACTATTCTTCCATCCCGTTGCTTCTGTGTTGGATTCAGAACTTCAGCAAACAAATGGACAAGCCTCGGCATCCATTCGGAATGGATTACCTTATCACCATCTGTGGGTTAAGTCAGCACAAAGAGAAGCCATTTTTAAAGAGTTTTTAACTCAAGAAGTAGTTACTTGAGCCTGTCCCTGGTTTCATAGCTAAATGCTCCTGCTACTTGAGTTTGGTTTGATAATATATTATTGCTGAGCCATTCCAACACAAACAATAAATTACAAGAAAAAAGGAAATATTTGCTGTACGATCATGCTCCCAGGTATGAGATGCTAATAACATTTTCCACGATATCCCAGCTTTTTTTGCGAGCGGCTTCATAATCATAGTTGCTTTCAAGGTAAGAAGTGATTGCTGCCTTTGACAGCGCGGCCAAAGACGAGAATTTCACGCCCTGAATGAAATCCCATTACTCAGCAGCAGTTCCCTCTATGTTTAGGGGGTTATCTTTGGTTTGCATGGGTTATTTACAGCTTAGCTGCGCTTCCAGGAGCAGAGATTTCATTGTACAACAATCTATAGAAGGGAATAGTTCGTCAGCGCTGTGTGCCAATGCAAAGCGAGAATTAGATGAGCCGCGAAGGAAACTCACGAGGTCAAGAAGTCAGCATAATCTTCCCCTGTCACCTGGCTGGCGAAGTAGCGAGCCGCAAGTTGGTATTTGTTGCCCTTGGGACCTTTGGAAGCCAGCTCATCTGCTTGCTCTTTCAAGAGTTTCAAGTTGTAAGCCTTGTCAACTTTCTTGCCCTCAGCAGTGACGGTGTTGTGGCGAGCCCACTGCCAAAGCTGGCTGCGGCTGACTTCGGCGGTGGCAGCATCTTCCTGCAAGATCCGTTAGCGCTGTGACGTTGGTTATCCGAGTGCGAAAAACAAGGAGAAACGAACCATGAGGCTGTTGATTGGGATACAGCCGACACCACGAAGCCATCCCTCCATATATGAAAGACCGATATTGATGTTCTTTCTGATCCCGTCCTCGGTGATGCGACCAGGGACGTTGGTGTTGAGAAGGTCGTTGGCAGTCACGTGTACGTCCTCCCTTCGGATGAAGAGCTGGTTGGGAGTCGGCATGTATTTGTTGAACACATCAGAAGCAATCGATGCAAGGGCTGGGTGAGCAACCCATGTACCGTCGTGACCTGCGCGCACTTCGCGAAGCTTATCAGCGCGAACGCTTTCCATGGCAGCCTCGTTGGCCTTAGGGTCGTTCTTGATGGGGATTTGAGCAGCCATGCCACCCTGTATTTGGTCAGTTTCCCAGATTTGGACGAAGGGGAATATGTTTATTCAAGATGCTCACCATAGCGTGGACACCACGTCTGTGGCAGGTCTTGATCAAAAGCCTGACGTAGGCGTCCATGAATGGCACAGTCATTGTGACAGAGGAGCGGTCGGGAAGAACAAAGTTGGGGTTCTGGCGGAATTTCTTGATGAACGAGAAAATATAATCCCATCTTCCGCAATTCAAGCCTGAGCTATGATCCCGGAGTTCATAGATGATCTGTGATACCCATAGTCAGCTATATGATACCACCAACCTCGCATACCATTTTGCCGGGCATCTGCTCACCTCGTCCATCTCAAAAGCAGCAGTGATCGTCTCAATAAGTACAGTCGCACGGATGGTACCTCTTGGCATACCGACATAGTCCTGTGCCAGGTTGAAAGCGTCATTCCATAGACGAGCTTCCAAGTGTGATTCCATCTTTGGAAGATAGAAGTACGGCCCGGCGCCTCTCTTCACCAACTCGTGCGCATTGTGGAAGAAATAGAGACCGAAATCGAACAAGCTACCGGAGATGGGCTCTCCGTCCACGGTGAAGTGTTTCTCATCCAGGTGCCAACCTCGAGCACGGGCAATAAGCGTGGGCAATTTCCGGTCAGTGCGGAGCTTATATTCCTTTCCTCCCTGGGTAAAGTCGACCTGGCGACGGATCGCATCATACAAGTTAACCTGGCCATTGATCATGTTATCCCATGTTGGGGCGCTCGAATCTGGGAACAGGAGGGGTTGTCAGCCGCAGTTTGTGAAATACTTTGATTCCGTTTTACCCTTCTCAAAAGCTCATACGAAAGGAGGGGAAGGGCCACCACCAACCTTCAAAATCAGCCATATAAGTCCATACATCGGAGTTCAACGCATTCACAACCATTTTTCTGTCAGTTGGGCCAGTAATCTCAACGCGACGATCGACCAATCCCGGTGCCGGGGGAGCGCCTTTCCACGCATCATTCTCACGAATGTGCCTAGTTTCTGGAAGGAAGTCTAGAAGCTGACCCCGATCGATCTCAGCTTGGCGAGCAATTCGTCGTTGAAGAAGTGCTTTTCTCGTCCCATTGAATGTGCGGTGCAGAAGAGCAAGGAAAGCGCAAGCGTCTCTGGTGAGGATCTTGCGGGCCGATTCACTAATTTGGCCGAGGATGGCGACATCCTTGAGCTGGGCGTCAACGGAAGTCATGGTTGTTCTCTCGTGAAACTAGGCCAAAAGGATTTCCGATAATCTTCTCAGCTTCTAATAAAAAATAAGTCTCCCTTTAATGGAGGTGTGGACGACTATATCAACACTGTAAAACTTCCAAAGAGACAAGTAGGAAAGCCAGGGTACAATTGAGTCTCGTGGGAGAATTTATAAATTGCTACGGAATAACGTCAGACATTGTAACCGCGGCACATGCCAATAATTTATTGATCCTCTTCAAGCTGGCTTGAGTTTCAAGTTTACAGTCATCCAGGCCACGGAAGTCTCCCGAGTCCCCCTCGATACAAAACAAATCATGACTGGCCGAGCCAAGCAACGGAGGCGAAAAGAAGGCTCCGAACAATGATCATGCAAAATGTGAGCAAATCGGCTATCTAGTTACTTTATTCATGGGCAGCAAAGCTCGGTCGAGAAAAGGAACATAAATCAATTCGATATTTGAAGGCGGACAGCTCTGGGTGTGATGGGCGAGCGGAAGTTTTGGTGAGCTTGTGACGGCGATGACGATGACATAGCCCAAGGCCCTCCCGCCCTATCAGAATGCGGTGTCGTTGGAGCTTCCTCTCGGCCGACTCTACCCGATTGTAATGCTCCCTTGGCTATAGGCGCGCTTCCTCCGTCGTTATCGTTATACCGCGCCGTGACGAAGGGATGGCCTGGCTAGTGTTCCAGCCAGCTTGAACGGTTGGTCTATTTCCAGAATTCGTCCGTGCTCGAACTTGACCAGTTTGAGTCACCATGCAGCTCGTCGTTAATCCTTCTCGGTGACATTCCATTGCCGTTTCGGGTCGTCTTAAATCATCCCCGCATTTCCTGACCGGATTCGTCTCATGTCTAGATACAGGCAATTTTTCCCCGTCCTACCATCTCAACGATTCTCTTCAAATTAAAAGCTATGGCCGGGTCCGTCAGTGGCAATCAAGCCTTGCTCCAACAATGAAAACCAAACTGCTCCCCGCCATCCAAAAAGCACCACCAGACGTGCCCGGATGTACCGAGGCTCAATGAAGTTGACGGCGCGTGCCCGAGATTGTCCGATTCGGGCTTTCCCGACGGAAATGTCACGTGCGCATTGCTGACTACTTTTCTAGATGTCTTGTCCCGATTTGGAAGTGTTGGGAGGAGCTTCAATGAGATCAATTAAGGTTTGCAGCAAGGTGGAAAGCTGAGCTTCCCTGCCTGGCTCTACTTGAACAACTAAGCCCATAATTAACGTCTCCTTGGCCATGTCATTTGAACGACGCAGCTTTACGAGTGGAGGAGCGGTCCCATTACACCTGGGCTATAACTAACGCGAGCAGTTTCCGTGGCCTTGCACCACCCCCTCTCTATCTTTTTCATATCACGGATTTCGTTGATTGCTCGTAATCCAACGTGCGCATTTTTCTTGACTGCCCATGTGAAGCGCGCCGCAGGAACCTGAATCCTAGATGTTGTCGAGGGTTTCGGGCAGCCAAACACGCATACCAACACTCTCGCCCCAAACAATACGTTTCGGCCCACGCGTCGGGTCCCTATGGTTAGGTGGCACACTTTGCCCGAATCCCCTCGACCAATTACTTTTGCCTTGCAAGGCTCATTGATGCAGAGCAACATGTTAGCTCTGGACATACGTGGAATCGGGGACTATACCCTTTAGTTTACATGGGCGGCAGAAGCCTACCCGCCTAACTACCCACGTTGCCTTCCACTGGGCTATAAGCATGGGAAGAGTTTGGAGTCCCTGTTCGCATGATTATTCTTGGAGCATTCCTAGAAAGGGTTTGAGGGGGGTAAATGTATGTGTACCCAGTAGATTGCACGCACCTAGTTTGCTAACTATAACATAGGCAAAGTTTGGTCAAGCCACTGAAGCCGAACTCGTTAACGTTGACGCTTTCGGCTATGTTTCTCCCTTCGTGAGGGTCTTCAAAAACGAATGACGCTTACATAGATAGTATTGTTCGCGATGAGCTCAAAGATGTTATCAACCCTTCGGAGCATATGCCATTTATTATGTCGTTGAACGTGGTAGCGGTTGCCCTTCGACACGATTGGTTTTCACTCTAAACTAATCTTAATCGAACTTTGTGTTGTCAAATCGATTGTCGGATAGTTTGCCGTCACCTTTATACCCCAGGCCAGGTATGGAGATCCACCCGTTTTCCACCAACGGCGGAGACACTGCTTCCCAAGGTTCAAACTCACACGGTATGAGGCGACAATGGACAATATTATAGAGCGTGCGCGACCTCAACGGAACACAAAAGACGATGGGCTCACGTCGATTTGTTCTTAGAATACAACGGGCAGAACTGAGAACGAAGCGTGAAAAGACAGCGGAACTAGGATTGGAACTACTCATTGAGATGGATGCCCTTGTTGCTGGACTTGACCAGGATTCAGAAGCTGCGAGACACGTCAAAGGCCTTCGCAAGGAGTTCCTAGAAGGAAGGAACAAATATCAAGAACTTGAGGATTACTATGGGGAAGCTGAAATTGACTTCAACACCCATGAATTTTTGTTAGAAGAGGCCAGGCCACATGGAAATGTCCGCTCAGTAGAGAGCCGTATATAATGGGATAATACAGTTCATCACATCGTAATGATCGCGAAGAGAAAAAGTGCGTCCGTTTCGCTTCAATATATGACAGCCTTTGCACGAAGAGTGTGACATATAAGAGCTAACTATTCATTCGAACAACCTAGAATGTGAATAAAAAAATATTTACACATCCCAGAAAGCTGTTAGCTGTCGCGTAGACTTGAACAAATACGTTCATAAGGACGACGCCTTTACACTAAACATATTGCCAGGCAGCTGGGCTTGGGCCAGTATAATTAATAGCCAGTGCGACAAAGGGGAGGCAATCTTCAATATTCCCTGTCGGAACAGTCGCATTCTTAATGTTCGCATAAACTTGATAATACTGCAGCTTCGTGTGGGGGCAGGCCATAAAGCCATCGGCATCCCACCCCTCAAACGAATATATACCGTAACTTTCGCCCGGCTTATACATGAAGCCACCAATATAAGACCCCGGTGGGATAGCTGCTGAATGTGCTTGTGTGAATCCAACGGCACCGTTAGGCTCGACGTACATCTGCTGACCGCCTGGGACTAACACATCCTATTTTTTTTGGAGAAATCGGGGACTGTGAGCAAAAGGGTTTGTGAAGGATATGTTCCTTTGCAACTGAAAATGCAAGTGTTGCATATAAGTATGTACATACGTACCATGCTACTTAGGCCTGCAATCACTGTGTCCTTGCCAGGAGGACAGGCGTCGCCAACTTGTGTCGGGCAGTAAGTCTGTGTAGGGGCTCCCAGCCAGAAAGCACGACCGGCAGCATTCATCGGCTCCAGATGGATGGGAGACGCCGAACGGGAGGATATGACCTGTATTTTGGGCGGATATGGTGGTTCTGACTGGCGTGGCTGGGAAGCCGGGGCTGCAACAGCCAGAAGAGGGATGATAGCAACAAGAACCACGGATTTCATCCTGAGTAAGTGGGTATTAAAAAAAAAAGGCGTTTTATATAGCTTGTTCCCAGATGGTTTCCCTATGAGTTATTGATAAGAGGGCAGTTAAATGGGAAGTTATATACGTTGACGTCCTCTTAGCTCTCCCCTTCTTGAGAATTTGCCATCGGCATATCGCAGCTGCCAAAATCCGATTGACATCACGCTGGCCCAAGCTCTCGAATCATTGTGTCCGAGTATCCGTACTTTTAAGACACTGCGTGCTGATCTCTGTGGAATTCAGCAGCGATTTTGCGCAAATAAGCTCCAGCGGTGTGTTTCTAAGAATAGTATCACTGAGGATTCTTCGGAACCTCGAAAGATATCAATACCATACCTCAGCCATATCATTTCATTTCTATCATAATACACGCCAGAATCGAACCCATGCAAAATTACAAACCATCGAGTTGGAGTTCGCCAAATCTTCTCCAGTTTTATATAGATACGGTGGACTCTTGCGAATATGGAAGCCGTCTGAGACATGTAGCTGATGAGTGAAACACCGTCAGGAAACAGAATCACTTACTTGCAAAAAAAAAAAGAAAAAAGAAAAAAGAAAAAAGAAAAAGAGAGCTACCATCGCATCTTTGCATATGTTATCAGCTGTGATGGCTTGCCAGAAAATAATCGGCGTGGGTGTTGCACTGGGGGGGTGAAGAACTTCCTGTCACCAATCCACGGGATCCATACCCTCTAGTGCGCTCGCCACTGAGAACATTTTCTTTTGGCCGAGTGGAATGGTAGTATGTTCGACGCAATATTTCAGGGTTCCTGAGGGCCATTTTGACCAGTACAGGCAGATGCTACGTTGTCTTACAGTTGCATATGGAATTAGCTATGTTTGAAGACGAACTGGCTGTCTGTGCTGCTGGGATTTTACGTTCCTGGAGGGTTCGTTTAATGTAATAGCCGGAAGGCTTGTCGGTTATCAACGAAAGTCAACTGTCTCTGATAACGCGAAGGCTGGCCTTAGTGCTTTCGGATTTTCATTATGGCGTTATGGGACAACTAGCTCTCGTTTGCTGAAGAGTCAGGGATGCAAGGCCTCTCAACTTCCCGCTCCCTGCTTCATCCCCCTCCTTATCGTTGGCACCTTAGCCTCTAAAATGGTCCCCACGAAAGCAGCAAGGACAAAGGAAGAAACCTGGCCTTTAGCTACGAAGCTTATATTGACTTTGTGGCCAGTAGAGATTGCCTTCGAGAGCTCCTAGGACTCGCTGTGGTTTCTCTAGACCGTAAATTGGGGGACGGCCCACCTAATTAGCCGAGTTACCTTGTTATCTTGCTTTTCTCTTGCGTTTGGCACGTCTACAGGAGACAGCTGGTGGGATTCACCTCTTGCGCTAGCCATTGTCTTCGTGAGAGCTGTTTGGGCTCGACGAAACTGTGCCGTTCAATTCGTAGTAAACTGGCATGCCAGAGAGTTCGGGTCTCATGCTAACTGGGGCCTTACTGTCACTGTGCCATCGCCCTGATTTAGTTCTCCTAGGCAACGAGCGGCATTCTTGGCAGGACTTTGAGTTTTGTTCGTTCGGCGGCGGCGACGACGACGATAAAGAAAAATAAAAAGCAAAGCGACACCTATAGCAACCTAGGGAGTGAAAAGGCCAATTGCGATTTTGGCATCCCTAGACAGGTCCCGCTTGCGACAGGCTCTTCGACTAGGGAAGGCTGCCCTGAAGGTGGTATCGTCGTGCGAAGGTCATGCACAGTATGTACATTCTGAGGCTTAATCTTGCGGAAGTGAGCGTTGTTTCGACTAGCTGACAGTAATCATTATAAATCGTACAAGTGGCAGAAGCTCCTCCTGGAGAAAAGCTGCAGGCTCCATGAAAAAAACCGTCGCACATAGACCTGGTCGCTTAGCGCGAGACCAACTCTCCGGAATCGTTGGGATATTGATTGCAACACCCTCACGTGCCCGTTGTATATCCTAGGCTGGGCGGATTTTTTCACGGGAATCTCTCCCTTCATGGAAACTCAGGAGCTTTCTCTCTAAGCCGTCGACGAGGTGTCGTGGGAGAAAGAAGCGAGCTTGCAATTCAGGGGGATTCCAGGGCTGTGAAGCCCCAAGCCCAACTAAGCAGTGAAGGAATTTCACCCAAACGCTAAGATTTTCGGCGTCACATTGCCATTATCTCCTAATAACGATGAGTCAGTCAACTAGTTAGTTATCAATCACTGGCTTTTTTTTAACGCCAACGTCCTAATAGCTCTTTTGTTGAGATAGCAAATTAGCCATAAATACTGGTGTCATTCCATGCCGCATTATATACAAATTACCGTACAGCGTAATCATAATCCAGTGGCGAAGATCATTCATAGTATATTTGTTCAAAATTCAAGTGATATTTTGAGCGCCTGGTGATCAGCAGCTGCTTTGAAAGTGTCATATGCATTCTCGCACTCTGCGAACTTGTATCCTAAACGGACAGTGAGAAACTGCCTATTTCGACCTTATGCCAGGATTGCATGACTCACGGTGTGTAATTAGTTTGGAAACACTGAGGGTCTTCGCTTCAAAGAGATTCAGAAGCATTGGAATAGTCGTCGCATCGACTAGTCTGGTCGTGATGCCTGTTTACGGTACAAAGGAGTGTTAGGCAGGATTGCGAGCGTCTCAACGGCAGCACCATTAGTGTATCCACTACTTACTTATATTCCGGTCCCAAAGCTTGTCCAGGTGCAGGTCCACTTTTGTCCCGTGTACACCGATGTTCGCAATGACACCACCAGGCGCGACAAGCTGCTGGCATAGCTCGAATGTTGCTGGAATACCGACTGCTTCAATCACAGCATCATATCCCTGGTGATTTCTCGTTAAATCAAGCAGCTGCTTAACACTGTCCTTATGCCTTGAGTTGACGGTGTGCGTCGCACCAAATTTCTTCGCCATCTCAAGCCTCGCGTCATCTACATCCACAAGTACCAATAGGGACGGAGAATACAACTGCGCAGTCATCATGGATGCTAAACCCACCGCGCCGGAGCCAATAATCACGACCGAACATCCAAGCTGAACTTTACCGTTCAGCGTTCCACACTCAAAACCGGTGGGCAGGGCATCAGAGAGCATGACAGCGTCTGCCAAATCAATGCTACCAGGCAACTTGTAGAGCGAGGACATTGCCCACGGAATCCTCACGTACTCTGCCTGCGTCCCGTCGACCTTGTTTCCAAGAACCCATCCTCCATGCTCACAATGCGAGCTCATCCCTTTTCGACAAAAAGAACACATTCCGCATGCAGTGATGCATGATATAAGTACTGTGTCTCCTTTATTCAACCCTGTAACGCTCGCCCCAACTTCATCAATAACGCCGACGCCCTCGTGGCCAAGAACTCGGCCCGGGGTCACCGTGGGCACGTCTCCCTTGATAATGTGCAGATCTGTCCCACAAATCGTTCCATATTTGAGTTTTACAATCGCATCTGTGGGAGAAGAGATGGAAGGCTTGGGTCGATCCTCGATCGCCACTTTGTTTGTTCTCGTGTAAACGAGAGCTTTCATCTTGTTCGTCCGTTTGGGTGGCTTTGTTGATAGTTCGCGACGCAAAATGATCGGTGGCAGTGCCGGCTTTTGAAACTGAGGTAATTGTCCGGCAAAATATCTCTTTCCAAGGCGTTGAAGGACGATACACAGACAATTCGTTGATATCCTAGAGTTAATGCTAGTAGACAACAGCGGCCTTGAAACTGCAAATGGCATTTTTATGTATTTATATGGTCCACTTACTGCAAAACTGACTTGTATGACGCCACTTCTCCGCGTTAGCCAGCTGGGGTATGCTAAAGCTTTGTGGTATACCTGGATGTTTGCCAACTTTCGGATGCTGTCCAAGCGGTTTTGACTTCGATGCAGTGGCTGTTTAAGGTATATTTTGTCTGGGTTCGATAAATCGCTTGCACGAAAACACTTAATACTCGCGAATCCATATCAAAATGTATGTAAATAGCTGTAGTGCCTCAATTATAAATTAGTCAGTTCCGGGTTAACCATATGCTCTAGTTTCACAAAAAATCTTTTTTGGTAAAACGAGTTCTATCTGCAGCTCAAAAAGACCAATTGTCTGCCTACAGAAAATGTTGACAAGCCTCGACAAGGAATGCGCTTCTGGTTATCATTCTGTTCAAATCACCAAATTCTGCTATCCTTATGTTCCATTTATACATATACCGCTTGCCAAAGCTCACCTCACATGTATTAACTCCAGCGACCACGGTTCTAGCGGTAGATTTAGTGCTTCTTCACAACGTCTTCAGCTTTATGGGCTATCTCTTTTGCGGAATCTGTGGCTTCGTGTCCCATATCCATAATTGCCGCAGTAGCCGATCCATCGACAGATCGCCTGTGCAAGAAGATACGAGTGACTTGCGTTAAGCCCAGGCAGCCGACGAAAAAGTTGACAGTAGCGAGACTGCGAACCGAATGTTTAGCACCACTACCCAAAAATTCCCGCAAACACGCATTGACATAACCGTGACCGATTTTCGCTAATTTTCAACTTACAGGACGTTTTTGGGTTTAATGATAAGGCACCATCTTGTCCAAATTGCTCCAGTAAACATCAACGCAGCATTTTGTGTCAAGGAGAGCTTATCGGCGGGTCTGGCCATATCACCGAGTCCTGCAATAACGAGAATCCACTGGAAAAACATTAGAACGCCATATGTATTTTCAAGTACTTCCACATAAACTCCTAGGGTATTTTATTCGCTTGACGAAAGAGAATATTTTCGAACCTTCATTATTGGAGCCCTACATTAGACCCGGTAAAAGCCACTATCAGCAGCCTAATTCAAGCAACACGCATCGAGGAGGAATGGCAACTGCAAAGGCATACCAGAAATGCACTGTCTTCAACCCAACGGGGCTGTTCCATGATCTCTGCAAGAAGCTCTGCTTCGTCTCAGAGGCTGCCTCCGTGCTCTGAAATCGCTGGTTGCGAAACATCTGTCTACGGAATGGAGAGGTAGCATTTTGAAAAGCTGTCCTTGAATTCTGGAAGAAACGGAGTCCGAATCGGGAGGACATAGTGACGTATCGGACGAAATAAGTAGAAATAGAAGAAAGGAGTGGAGAGGGAGGAAGGGGAGGGAAGGGAGCGACAATGTATCTACACGCTGCTGGTAATTGTGACTAGGATATAGATGAACGATAGGGCAATGAAGTTGAGGAGTGAATCACTAACGGCCGACGGGTGACGATGGAGATACCGGATTTGGTCCCATTCAATCGCTCCGATCTTCGCAGCCGTAATTCCGCTCTTATAGCCAATCAGCGATCTAGCGTTGCCCCATCAGAATCACATGATGCCAAGTAAACTTATATAATTTGGCATTAGTAAGCAGATAACCAGTCGATGATTGTTCGTTCAACATCAGAACGGTTAATGATCTCGTTGCGCAATTGAGCTCTCCTGCGCGTCGCAATCCCGAATTCACAGAGGGCTCCAACTTTTCAAGGATATACACTACATATTTATGCAGAATGTCTGCCAAGTACGCCTTCAGCAAGGGCCTCAAGGAGCTCCGATTCCTCTTCTGCCACTCCTCTTCACATAGCGATGCGACAAGGTTAGATCTACTCTAATATTCCCACTTGAATCTGCACACCTACGCCATTTGCGTTTGAATATATATGCTAAATATGCCTGTATAGAACGTTTTTAAAGCGGGCGTATCCAACGATGAAGAAGCATAACCCATTCACACCGATCATGATCCGTGAGGCCTCCGATATCGAGCCAAGAATATTTGCGAGATACGGTACGTGCAATTGGAAATACAAAGATCCAATGCAATACAACACTAACAACTGGATACAAAATGGTTATAGAATTCGGAAAGGAAAAGCAAGAGTCACTGCTAGGTACACACTGATGTCCCGATACGGGTGGGTTTTCGCCAGCTAATTGCACCTAGGCTTATCGGACAAGGAGATAGAACAAAAAGTCACAACTTTGGTTAAGACAGAGGCATAACGGTTATCCGTTTGATTTTATTGTTTACGACATGGACCCGGGTCTTTTCTCTGTACCTATATATCACGAAATAAACTCTTTCCCTGGTTTTAAAATGCAACCATAAACTTCCACGTATAGTCCTAGAAACCCATTAACGGAACGCTGGGATGCACTGGATAGCGATATCAATTGGCTGGAATTCCGCCGAACCGAAATTGAGCCCAGCTCATACTACCTTCTGGCAGAGTGAACAGCCTCCTCCCAATGTCATCTCCAGCGGCACCAGCCCCGACATGAATAGGCAGTAGATGGTCAAACGTCGGGTGGGCCTGTCTCGCATCTGGCCGTTTCAACAGGTCGTGCAGTGCCTTCTGCCTATCCGCCGGTGCAGTTTCAACTGCTTCTTTTAAAGCCTCATCGAAACTCACGGCATATGGCAGTGGACGCGGATTCCCAAGAGTGAATCGTAAATCGCGCAAGTTATGCACGGCCATTCCGGAGACTATAATCTGAATATTCTCTTCGCGAAGCCTGGAGACTGCTTGCCCAAGACGGAAATGTTGGTCGGGATCTTCGGTGTCGAAAAGGGAAACCTGGACAATGGGAACGTTGAGGGGGTTGTCTTCCGGGTCAAATGCTATAGCATGGATCAATAATTACACTTATACCTATGAATGGCCCCGTCATTCCGGACTTGAGGAACATACCGCACTTGAAACTTGCCCAAACTCCGTGGTCAAGCCCTCTCTTAACGCCTTCAGCATTCATACCTGCATCACGAATGGCTTTTATCACTTTCTCCGCGATCTCCCGACTTCCAACATGAGGGTATTTCTCCTTATAGTAATGAAACGGAAACCCATAAAAACTTTATGCCCAAAAAGGCATCATTAGTATCCGGTCAACTCGAGCAACCTCAGATGTACCCACTCATATATCAACTCCGTAATTTCCGCCGTATTCACTTGGATTGTATCTCTCCCACCTTGCCAGTGTGCCGAGAACACTACGACAGCTCGTGGTTTCACTTTGCTCGTGACCTCCTTGCCGATTTGCTGCAGCTTGCGATAAGCCGGATGATCATGTTGGTACATAATGCTAGGCTAAAAAGAGAAAAGGCTTAGAAGGAACATTCTATTGCAACGAGACAAATTCAATTTAACATAGCTCAGAAACCCACCCCACCGTGGCTTAGGAAGTAAATGGGCGTCTTGCGGACATCAGATATATTTGAGTCTTGCGCCGCCATTTTTAATGATGCAAACTCGCCGAGCGCTACAGCACTTAGTCCAGTATGTAGACTGTTTCCAGCTCCTAATGCTGTCGGAAGCTTCCTCGGCGTTACTCTATTCTCGGATCTTTTCGTTCTTCCAAGTAAGTTGATCTGATGCTGAAGGACTCCAGGGCGAAGATATCACGTTGCCAGGATTGCGATGCACACGGTAACACAGAAGCCAAGGAGTGATTTGACGACGCCAGTGGTACCAGTGTTGCTCTTGTCTGTCACGCGCGAATTGGTTGCTATTTTCGTACGCTTTTCCAGTGAGGCAGATGAGGACATTGAATTATGGATAGATAGCTCGTAAAAAGGATGTATATACTCAACTACTAGCCCGTAGTCTCAAGTCAGGAGGCCTTTCATCGCATGGGTTTATAACTAAATACATAACTTTGGTCTATGACAAGCCCCATGGTATTATCATCCGCAGCTTACAATATTTTATTTCTCGCTGATGAAGCATGTCGCGGAATTAAGAATCGGCAAGAGGCTGCTGACTAAAACCGAGTCTCCTGGAAAGCTCCAAATTCCGCATTGTAACAAGAGCGTCTGAAGGGAAACGAAGTTTTAAATAACCAAAGGAACCTAAAGAAATGCTTCTGAGAAGGCAAGCAATCCGTAGGCCAACTAGATTTATTACATAGGCAACTAACCTAATAACTATGGGTTATATGCTAATAGATATCCATGAAGTCGGCAAATATGCTTTTGTATGGCTCGAATCTGGTATGGCGCTGCCCTATCTTTCAACTCTCCAACTTCCCAGTTGCTCTTAAAGTATTCGTCTTGCTAGCAACCCAGGCCGTGAACAGAGCGAGAAGGCTTGCTATAATTCATCGTTAGCAAAGACCTGAAGTCCCAAAGTACAAGGAGGAAAATATTGGTATTGAGGTTCAACATGCGATTATCAATCGGGGCTGCCTTGGCGACTTTGAAGGGAGATTTCGCCATTTCCATCGGAATAATGCCAGAGGCAATGCTGGTGACGCGTATTTGCGGACACTGCATTTGAAAGTGTTACATCATTCAAGTGCTGGCTATCATGACTCACGGATCATCATACATACATACCATCTAGTGGTCGCTCACCACTAGAGGATGTTCTCGTTTGGTCGAGTGGCACACAGCTTGATTTCTCTTGACGCGATACTGGCCAATTCGGCAGCGCAATACGCAGAATGACCTGATCTAAGAATGGTGTGATAGGCACCGGTAGAGAGGTGGAGAAAAACCGCTCCAGTAGCAGCTGCACATCTGACGGACTTGCGCGCTAGTAGGAGATTGCCTTTGACGTTGACCTGTTAGAGATATGGATCCTAGATAAGTACGCCGTAAAAAGGTTAAATGAAACAACTCCATACATCAAATGCTTGAAACCGTTCATCGGTAACTGAGTATGCAATGTTTGTCAATTCGGGTGCAAAGCTGGCATTGAACACAAATGCGCCCCATGTTCCCCATGCTTGCCCGGTATTAGCTGAGCTGACGGACAGCGGATTCGTTGGCTATATCGGCAGCAAATAGCGTCATAGCTGTGTTGGGATATTCCATTATGATCTCCTCTTGGATTCTCTGGAGCGTTTCAATCCTTCGACCAAAAATAATATTATCGGATGCCCCCGATGCAGCGAATGCCTGCATGATTGGAGCGCAAATACGCCCCCGCCTGAGATAGATATTTTATTTCCTACGGCTTATATTAATATGTTTTGACTGGAATTGATACTTGGATACACTGTAGTGTGCCATGCTTCAGTGAGGGATGGAAAAGGAAGTTGGTTTGCCATTTCCTCAGAAATGTATGCTGAAGGAGAGCCGGGTGTTCTGTTTCACTATTGATCACAGAGTCGAATTACACGTATATATGCATATATCTCTTGAGCATCTCGTTATGCTTCTATCACCTGCGGCTGAGTGAAATACACGGTCCAGTACCTGGATATGAGCAGAAATTGGAGAAGAGTATGGACCGATTCTTTGATAAATTGGAGGTAGACAAGTTTGTGAAGCGGGTGAATCACCTCCCACCCGCTCGATTTGATGCTGTCTGAGATACCTCTGCGTGATGACGTTAAGGGGAGGAAAAGCGCGATTCTGGAATCATGTAATGACGCGTGACACTCCCTTCATTGACCATCTTAAGTTGAAGAACTTAAAGTGTTTCAACGACATGCTAGCATGACTTGTATCTCACCGAGGTCTTCGGTGAGTAAGAAACAAGGAGGGGAAGGAAAAATGGCCCTGTCGTCGTTAGTTAATTAAACTGCGAACCTTTGGGAGATCGTAGTAATGAGAGGTAAATCACCGTTAGAGCCTCGTACTTTTCGAAGACCTTGATCAAAACCGAGATGATGATGGCGGATTTCCCCATGCTCGCGCCAAGCCAGCCGTGCTTCCTCGGCATGAAAGGCCGAAGCACGGCGTCTGCTTAACCGCTGCCAACCGCCCCTTTGACCCGAAGATCGTCTCCTCGCCAACAACAACTCTTCTCATTTTTATTTCTTCCTCAAGCTCTCACCAGACGAGGTCTCTTCCTTCTTTCTCTCCTATCGCATATATCCAACTGCCGCTTGCTTGCTCGGTGGTCTAATTCCAAATTCCAATTACGTCACGCATTCCATCACAAACAATGGCATTGGCTGCTCGAGCTACCAGACACGCCCTGAGGGCAGCGAAGGTACCATTGAATCGCCTATTAAGTATGTCGGGCACATTTGTTAATTCAACTATAATGCATTTAGGCCTCGCCCTCTCGTGCAGTGACTGGCTCCACCAGATCTTACTCCGCCGCAGCCGAATCGGAGCTCAAAAGTGTCCTGAAGGAGACCATCCCTGCTAAGCGGGCCCTACTCAAGCAGCTAAAGGAGCACGGCGACCAAAAGATCGGCGATGTGACAATCGCCAACACTATTGGAGGAATGAGAGGCTTGAAGGCCATGGTTTGGGAAGGCTCTGTCCTCGACCCCAATGAGGGTATCCGATTCCACGGCCGTACCATCAAGGACTGCCAGAAGGAACTCCCCAAGGGTACCTCAGGCACTGAGATGCTCCCCGAAGCCATGTTCTGGCTTCTTCTCACTGGTCAAGTCCCAACCACTCCCCAGATCCGAGCTTTCTCTCGTGAGCTTGCCGAGAAATCTCACCTCCCCAAGCACATCTTGGACATGATCAAGTCCTTCCCCAGGGATATGCACCCAATGACCCAGCTTTCTGTTGCTGTTGCTGCTCTCAACACCGAATCCAAGTTTGCCAAGAAGTATGCTGAGGGCATGAACAAAGCTGACTACTGGGAGCCCACTTTCGACGACAGCATTTCTCTCCTTGCCAAGATCCCACGTGTAGCAGCATTGGTGTTCCGCCCCAATGAAGTCGACACCGTTGGCACTCAAGAGCTTGACAGCGCCCAGGATTGGGCATACAATTTCGCCGTTCTCCTTGGTAAGGGAGGCAAGGAGCACGAGAGCTTCCATGACGTGCTCCGTCTCTATCTTGCTCTCCACGGCGATCACGAAGGTGGCAATGTCTCTGCACACGCTACCCACCTTGTTGGAAGCGCCCTCAGTGATCCTTTCCTTAGTTACTCCGCTGGCCTCCTTGGTCTCGCTGGTCCCCTTCACGGATTAGCTGCCCAGGAAGTTCTTAGATGGATCCTGAACATGCGCTCCAAGATTGGCGACAACTTCACCGATCAAGATGTTAAAAACTACCTCTGGAGCACCTTGAAGTCTGGCCAAGTTGTTCCTGGCTACGGCCACGGTGTACTCCGAAAGCCTGATCCTCGTTTCGAAGCTTTGATGGACTTTGCCAGCACCAGACCTGAGATCATGAGCAACCCTGTCTTCAAACTCGTTAAGAAGAACTCCGAGATCGCCCCTGGCGTTCTCACCGAACACGGAAAGGTAAGCTGCCAGTGTTCTAACTCCACCATCCCTTTGGGAAAAGAATACCTGAAATCCTAACCATATACAACGATACAGACCAAGAACCCCCATCCCAACGTTGACGCTGCTTCCGGTGTTCTCTTCCACCACTACGGCTTCCAGGAGCCACTTTACTACACTGTCACTTTTGGTGTCAGCCGCGCCCTTGGCCCTCTCGCTCAGTTGATCTGGAGCCGTGCCCTCGGCCTCCCAATCGAGCGTCCTAAGAGTATCAACATGCAGGGATTGCTCGATGCCGTGAAGAAGAACTAAAACTTTCAAACCAAATTATGAGAGAAGCCATGCATGTACAATAAATGGGGAAGGCAGGAAGAAGAAAAAGCGCCTGATTTTTGCTGAATACACAGTCGCTATTTGTTGTATCATCTACCTATTTCTGGGCTCTGTGATCGTGGGAAAGCAGAGATCGCTCTTCCAACATGATACACTTTTTATGTGATTATGATAGCCGAAAATGTTATATTTCCTTAATTTTGGTTGAATCTATGGAGTATATTCAGTTTATGTCTATCTTCTCATTGACAATGTTTTGCAACGGGTAGAGCTTCTTGGTTTTCTTACAGATGCATAATTGTGAATTTGATGCAGGAGGTCAAGTACGTTGCCCGCAAGTTTTCCCATCTCCTGCACTGTTGGTTTCTAGGCAGCTATTCTCCATGAACATCCTCAACCAAATTTACGACGGATTTCAAGCGCAAGTTTGCTCGGCTCACCGTCCCAACCACGTGAATATGGAATCCATCATCACATCGATTTCATACATTCACTATGGCCCTCGTTCAATCACCAATCCGCTCGCAAATCAATCTCTTCTAAAAAATCATCAGCTACTTTAGGCCCAAGATGGCCTTTCTCCAGGTCCGGCGTACCGTGGTTAACGTCAGAACCGAGAAGACCTTGCTAATTGATGATGCAAGCCATTTCCTTCTATGCACTGTACATGTTGCTAGAAACACATGTACATGAGTTTTCCCTGTTCTCATTTCGCGTTGGCCTTGTTCTCTGTACCTGTGATGTCCACCAGCGATGGAGCACACTCCTCAGAACAACAATCATACTGATAGCACTCCTGAACCAGATGTTCCTATATGCTGAAAAGGCATGAATCAGCAGTTGGTGAATCTGTGAAGGGCAAAAATGCATGGCCAGGACCCAAGTGCCATTAGACAGGAAGCAAGAAGTGGGGGTACATAGTCCTCTTTTCTGACTGTTGCAGAATACTTACAGAGGGAGCTAATCAAGATGTTTCCTGCTTCCCTAAATGTATAAACTTTGCCTTTCCTTGAAGCCATGGTCATCTTTCTGTGAAAGCCCTAGTCTGGCTTATCCCTTATCCTTTCAACTCCCCTCTATGGTGTTACTCTGCATGATCATGAACAATCCTCCCATGAAATAGTTTTCTATTCACACCTGTCTTACAAGCCTAATATCACAGCCCAGTGCTATCTTCAAAAGATCTTTTCTCCTTTCTTACTGTTTAGCTCTTGCCCTAAACCATCCTTAATGATGGCACCAGCTGCTTCTTCAAACATCACCAACTGGTCAACAGAATCATGCAAGAAAAATGATGAGGCCTTATCTGGTAAAATTCTACTCAACATCTTTTTTATGGTCCTTGCCTTCATTCTTGGCTGGTGCATAGCCCAGAGTATGATGCCAGTTGTCTTTCACAGCTCTCTCTGGGAATGTTACTGATCAATACCTAAGGGAACAACAGACTGCCAAATAAATTGTCAGATAAGCCATCAGATAAGCTGTTAGATGAGTCATTAGACAAACAAAAACATTCAGCAGATTCAACTAAGACCTGTGATGAGTGTTTCTAGATCTTTAAGGGCCAAATCCCTATCACTTACTTTGCCTTAGGGATGTTTCAGTGACTGGCAGACAGAATAATCAAATGTTTCACCCTGTTTGCCCTCCCTCCATTGATACCTAATAGACAACAACCTCACAGGCAGGAAAAATGCTCCCTGATTTGCTACACCATCCCCCTAAGGAAGCATAATCCTATTCGCTTTACTAGAAGTTCAGATTTGTCATGTACGATTCCCTTGAACTCTTGTCTCTCTTCTCCGTCTCTTTTTGATCCTTTTCTCCTAATGTTTATTCCCTCTATTTCATTGCTTTGGAGGCTTTATTTTGCTTTATTCTTGCAATCTCTTGGTCTCGCATCTAGTACGATTTCAAAGTAATGGAGTGTAGAACATCTTATCCAGGCATACTAGGAAAGAATCACAAGGATACTTATCTATCAAACATCTAGGGCGTATGCCAAGCTTGGCAACAAGATGCTTAAACTCCGCTGTTAAATGGCTTGGGTGACGCCATAGTATCTATCCCCGCGCTGGGCGGGACATCCCCGGGCTTAGTTCCCCACTCGCTCTCCACCAGTCCAAGAGTAAACTCCAACACCATGCCCTCCAGGAAGAACTCATGCCCAATCCAATTCTTGTTGTATGGCTTCCCATTTAACGTTGCACTTTGTATGTAAAAGCTTTTGTGCTCCGGATCGAAATTTTTATTTCTTACTGTCGAGGTTTTGTTTGTGATTGGGTGAGTGATGCTTACTGATTCGAAGAACGGGGGCATGATGAAGTAGATATTTTGACCGGGGTTGGGAAATAGTCCCAACATTGCGAAGACAGCGAAGCTGCCCATGGCGCCTGAATCATCATTGCCTGGAAGTCCGTTCCTAGAGCTGTTAAATCGGGAGGGAATGTACGAATGTACACGCTTGGCGGATAGGCCCGGTCGTCCAGCGTAATGATAGAGGAACGTCGAGAGGAAGGATGGTTCATTGCCAATGTCTAAGATACCTTCATCATGCAAGTAGTCTAACCGTTTTATGAAATCCGCAGGTCCCCCGAAAAGTTGGATTAGAGCTTGGACATTATGCGGAACGAAGCTAGAAAAGATACTTAGTCGGTGGCTCACGAGATAGAGGACATGTTTCCTACAATTGGTAGTCCCAGATGCTACCTTCAAACGTTTCTTGCCGATTTAAAGTTAACGAGCAGAATTTATCAAGGGAGCTGCAAAGAATAGGATCTTGATATCCCCACGTCCCATTCAAATATTTTGGTTGCAAGAATCCAACGAACCCGGTGTCCTGTCCATGGATAAGTGAGGTTTGGTCTTCTTTGAAGAGATTTCGCCAATTATCGGAGTTTTTCAAATATTTTTCGTATTCTTGCTCGTCTTTCCCCAGTTTTTTCGCTAAGGTCGCGATGCAATAGTCATCGTACGAGTATTCCAGTGTCCTGGATATACTCCTAGAGTTAGTTCCAAACCCCAAGTAATCAAAATCCAAGGCCGGAATATAGTTCAAAGATTTCCAACTTATCAATCCACCTCGGCCTTCGTTTGACCAATCGAGAGGCTCTTTTTCTGCATCCTTGACTACCGCTTCGTAAGCCAAATCCCAATCAATGCCTTTGCTTACGTTTTTCAAGTAGGCATCCGTCATGACAACATCAGCGTTTGACCCGCCTTGAGTGAACCCTTTGGATAGACTCATACGACAATCAGGCAGCCAGCCCTCGTACTTGTAAGTGTCGAGCAAGCTGCGTATCATTCTTGCCAACGAGTCCGGGTCAAGAATGGCGAGAAGGGGTAGCTGTGACCGAAACGTATCCCACATACTATAGGAATAAATTTAACGAAGGTCAAAATTACCATCCCAGAGGCCGCACATACCAATAAAATGAATCATAGTAGGGTTCCTCGCTTACCCATAGTGGGTTTTCTCCAGTGTAGTCCTGTGGGGATATCATTGTTCGGTAAACGGAGCTCCAAAAAGTCCGCTGCAAATCTTCATTGGCCCCGCCGGGCTTCACTTTTATGCCATTCAATTTCACCTTCCAGGCAATCTCGGCGCGTTGTCTAGTGCCGCCAAAATCCCACGGAGGACCGGGTATCTCATTCGCTGCATTCCGGCAAGCTTGATCTGTGCTTATCATGCTAACACCTACTCGAGAGGATATCCTGGTACGGTTGGCCGGTTTGAACCTTACAAAGGCGCCAGCTTGGATATAATATAAGTTTATCCCGCGTGTAACGAATATCGACTTCGGTTGCGTGCCAGCTCGATTGTCAACAAAAATACCGGTATCACGGACATTAGCGCCAGCGAAGTCGACACAGACGTAGGAGACAAAAGAATCGCTTCCAAAGCTAGGTAAGAATGTCCCATTTGCCTTTATCCTTCCATTGCTTTCAACGCTCACCGACGCATTTTGCCTGCTGTCATTAAGATCGGTTAGATCAAGAAGGAGAACTGGATTTTCATCTTGAGTAGATTCCGGAAATGTAAAATGGTACAGGGCTGCATGCTCTGTAACGGTCATTTCAGCTTCGATACCATTGACTAGGCTCAATGCGAAATAACCAGGGCGAGTTTTCACTGAGTCTAAGATGTAGTTCACAGCCCTCGAGGCTTTTGGAAATTTGCAGTTATTGATATCATCCTCCACACATTGTTGCGGAAATAGAGGAAAATTCCCGAGAGACGGAGTTCCACCCGTCCCAGAGTCATGCATGTGCGAAAATCCAGTCACTTTGCTACCATCGGTAGAAAACCCACCCGTTTTCTGACCATCCACATCAGCAACAGCTTTGGCCATTCCATATGGGAGAGTCGCGCCAGCAAAGACATTTCCACCGTCAACTGAGCCAATAAGCTGGTCGACGTAGTCCAGCGAGTCAATATCTGTGAATTTTGCTATCCCTGCATGGACATAGAGAAGGCTGGTTAGGATGAATGGCAGAGGCGGAGAGAGCATTTGGATTCTTTAGAAGGCTAAGAGTTCGTTTAAACTGTCGCGTATAGTAGTCAACTGCAAGCTTCGTGAACTAGACTATGAGTAAGTATGGGGCAAAGGATGGAAATGCAGGTCGTGGCGAAATGGCGACAATATTAAGCTCTGTGAGCATTCATCCTCTAGTAAGAGCTCCGTTTCCTCTTTCCCTATATACAAGTTTTGATAATGCGGAGACAACCCGTATGAACCCCGGCCAGAACACCAGAAGATAATCAAAATGTAACAAGGGCCCAGATGAGTAGTTCATCGGGTCTCCAGTCCCGTTCTGCATGTTGTCGGTGATCGACAACGGATTGGAGCTGGGGGCTCCAACACTGCATCACTCTTCATCATATGATGACTCTGTCACACATGGTTGTAATGTATGGATGCCCTATCATTTGTAAGAATAACTAACGGCTCTAGACGCAAATGCATAACACTTCAAAAGTCATTATGTATCATGGACATGATATCGAAACATCACCAGACATGGTTCGACCAAAATGAGAACCGGAATATCATTCTCCCGGCTGCAGAAATAGTGGTGGATTAGTTCAATTCGGCAAAGGTTTCTTCGTCGAGAATCCCCTGTTGGTTTCAACAATTGTACCGAGTAGATCGGGCTGGTTGAATATAAACAACAGCACTGGGAGACGTCCTTAATTCATCATATCACAAGGCACTCGTAATAGTGCTATGCTACTACTCTAGATTGACTAAACACAATTGATGGTTTTACTCATCTCCAAGTTCTAAAAGATCCCGCGTCATGTTCCACAAACGTTCCTCCTTCCCATCATCATAAGCGTACTCTTTCACCCCCTTGGCTCCTTGCACCAATCCCTCTGAGCTCGAGACCTGGCAATCCTCCAAATACTTCCCCCCGCGACCCTCCCACTCTTTTGCCACAGCAGCCACAACTGTCGTCGCGGCTCCCTGATCAGGAGCCTTAACAAGCATCATGGTATCGTTATTCGATGTCCACATATCCTTGATGACTTGGGGGAGATACTTTTGCAAGTTCGTGAAGATGCCACCAGGCATCAAGCTCAATGCATGGAGTCCCCTCGGCCCGTAGTGACGGTCGACATAATTGGCCATATATATTTGCGCCAGCTTGCTCTGACCATATGCTTTGCTAGGCTCGTATGCGCCCTCCTGGCGGAGATTAAAGTCATCAAACTGGATCTCTGAGGCGTGGTGCCCGCTGCTTGATACATTGACCAAACGCGAGTTAAATTCCGGTGTGGAGGCCTTTAACATAGCATCTTTTAGCAACCAGAATAATAGAAAGTGTCCCAGGTAATTCGTTGCGAGTTGGCTTTCAAAGCCATCGACTGATTCCTCTCGGGTCGGCAGCATCATGATGCCTGCGTTGCAAATTAGCACGTTGAGGGTCGAAGATTTCTCTAGAAAGGCAGCTGCAGCAGTGCGCACGGACGATAGTGAGCTGGTGTCTAGCTGCAGCAACTCCACTCGACCGGGCTCAAGAAAGGGGCTGCATGCCTCTTGTCCCCTGGTGAGATCTCGGACGGTTAAAAATGCCCGGGCACCAGTTGCGGCGATCGCGCGTGCAGTCTCGATCCCGATCCCTGAAGAACAACCTGTGATAAGGAAGACCTAGATTCTATCCGTCAACTACCACCAGCAAAGAGTATCCGAGTGGCCAAACCTTGTCTTTCATATTGCTTTCTAAGCCCTCGTCTTTGATGACTTGTAAGGCAGTGGGCCTGGCATCTCCAGGCCCGGCAGGGTTCTTATGAGCATCGGCGTAGCGTGACATTTCGCTCAACGAGTCGACTCCACGGTGCTCTGAACGAAACTGCTAGAGAAATGTAGGTATGCTTGCACGTGTTTTTGAAAGGCTTGGAACGAAGTCGAAATTTTTTCCACGCAAATGGAAAATCCTGCGCCCTGGACTTGAACTCAACATCTGAAGGCGGTAAAGCAGGTTAAAATAGAAGTGTTTTGAAGCCATAGCTACGCGTCGTTCTAGCTGCCTGCTGCAATAACTCGTTCAGAGGACCCATACCAACAATTTGCAAGGGACAATGGTTGTCAAGATGTTCGAAGCCGCACGGTCCGTAAACTTAAGTCCGCCTAAAGGCGCCCTAAGCTTCCGGGCGGCCTTATGAAAGGCCGAATGGTCCCCAACCCGAACCCCAAGCCTGCAAGTTGACAAATTGCTGCACCAACGAGTTGGAACCAAGATTGAAAGACCTCTGTTCAAGATATACCAAAAAAGGATGCTTGGCCTATCGAGCACCTAACGAGGATTGCCGCGTCAGAAAATGTCAGCAAAAAAGGAATAAACACCCGTTCCTCTTATCGTTGCCTTAGGTACTCTTAAGTCCTCCAACATGTCGAAAATGCATGTTTGTCAATGCTATGACAGCTTCCAGACAAGCCCGCGATGATTGTTGGGTTATTTACTAGATTTTCCGGACAATGCAACAGAAAAGACCAAATATGCAAAGGTAGCAACGAACTAGTTAAGTTACAAACGGATCGGCGTTATGAGAAAAAACCAAGCCGGACCGCAACTGTCGCCCCATCTTGGGCTTGAAGAACTTCCAACTGTTCTATCTTCACCCTTGGTATCCTCCAAATTTCCACTATATTATTAAGATACTCTATATCCTCTTGTCCTTAAAAGCATCCTCAAATCAGCAAGGATTCCCATGGAAGTTTTCGACATCCTACATGACTCTAATGCGCTCTGCTTCCTTTATGGAATACTATTGCAAGGAATCGAGGATATTTAGTTGATGGAAGTTGCTTCTCGCCCAGGTTTACACCAGTTCTTGCATAAACTGTTCACATGCCTTGACCGCAACCTGCCATCTCTCAGGCTGAACTGAAAAGCGGGCCCGGAAAGCGGTGGAACAAAATACCCGCCCGATGAGCGAGGATACCAAAGCGTTTCGTGTCTGCCACATCCAGTATTACCAGCGCTTAGAGTTCTTTATTGGAATCGCATGAGCGGCACATATGGCATAATTCATGAGTGGCAGGTGAGGAGGTATAACCCCAATGGACCATATAGCGCATAGAAACCCATGGGACGCCTCGTGGACTTTGCCGAATTGATTTGTGCTTCGGAAAGGAAATTGATTTAAGTAGTTCAAATATTGGAATGAAGATCGTATTGTGGAATTATTCCAAGGATAGATATAGCTTATGCTAGCACCGAAGAAAAGTAGAGGAGGGCCTAACGCGGGGGTATGGGGCCTAGTAATCACCAAGAAGTGAGAACTTCGCGGATTGTAGAGATTGCCAATGCTGCTCAACAATCAGACTTCTCATCTAAGCGGCGAGCTTTGGTAATGTAAAGACCTGATTCTGGGAAAGGTCGAGGTAGAGGCCGAATATGGATGATGGAAAGGCAACGTCCCAGTCCGGCTAACCGGCTACATTGGTTTGGAGCCCACAAAAGGTCTTATCGAATCGAGCCAAGTAACTACCTGCCCATGGAGAGACAAGGGATGGAACTACATTAAGTATGTAGAAGAGGTCCGTCAACAGTGCTCGAATGCTCCAGGGCTGAATTAGTTGACGGGTTGTTCTAGCCTTTGGCAACATAATAGCGCACTACTCTCCATATACAGCGTAAATCGAACTGCGTTCAACACACAAGGGTGGCCAATAACCCTAAGAGAGCACGAGGCACGGATCAATTTTCGTACGTTCGCAAAAGGAGTTTTGCAAGTACAAAAAGACGACATTGATTTAATGATGAGAGCGTACTGCGGGAAGAAGAAGATCCTGGATGCGTATAAAATATGAATTGCAGCGGATCTGAAAATTGCTCAAATGTTTGATAGCGGTTATATGATGCCTCCATGATGGCTATATGCGTACCATTGCAAATGTCAATCTTCCAAAAACAGGGGCCATAATCCTAAACCGTGCACTTGATTGTACTATACAACGTGTTGGTAGAAAGAATAACGAAGGCTCCTCATCGCTCTTCACAATCGAGTTAAATCTCTTTCTGATATCCGGTCCTCATTGGCGGGAACCATATTCCGGGATGAAAGATGGTGAGTGCAAGAACGGAGATGGCAATCATTCTGTGAGGTGAAATGCCATCATTAGCTCGAAAGATAAAATCAAAGTGCGGTGGGTTTCAAGTTTGGGAGAAAAAGGGGTTACTTACGTTCCATCCAGAATTAGGAATTCCTTCTCGTTTTGCATAAGTGGGTTTCCCCAGCCGCCAGCCATTTCCGGGATGCTACCGCAGGTGTCAATTAAATTCAACTACACCAATACGCGGCTCCTTCGAAGAAGGGACGGGGTTGCACTTACCGGTAAATGCAACGGATCAAAACCGTAGTATAAGCCAGTATTTCCGCCGAACAGAATATTTTAAAGGCTTTCCAATGCATTTGTTTTTCCGACAGCCTTCCACGGGCGGCAAATACTCCCCTCTTGGAAGCTCGGATGAAAAAGTCCAAGCCTAATAACCCGCATACTGACATTGTGGCGACTTGGAAGGCGATTCCAGTGATAATAATATGGTTTCCTACATCCAACTTTTTCTGATCATTCCGACCAGCGGCTGCAGCAACGCCACCTCCGATAGCCTGCAAAACAAGGGAGCAGACATCGCAACTGATAAATATCCAAGTGTATAGTCGCGCCGGTATACGTGAATTTTCAGGGCCCAGGAACAGGACGATATGTTTGAGGGTTAAGTAGATAGCAGCGGCTACCAAGGTAGGGCCCAGGATGATGGTGACGATTTGAAGCTTGAACGGACCAGACGCCCAAGGGTTATCGTGCATGAGTATTCGCCCGACATAGCCGGCCATCTCCAGCAAGGCGCCCATGGCCAGTGCAATCATAAAGGTCCATGTTTTGAAGTAGATGCCGAACGCGATTTGGAAGAGAGAGGAGAGGCCATAAAAGACTGCGAAGATGATGTTTCCGGCGAAATTGGGATAGTAGCCATAGGTGGTAGCTTCCACAGGGCAGATGCGGCTGACCTCGGTGCAATCCGAGAAATCCATTGCCATTCTTGAAAAAAACCGTTGATTCCTCGGATGAGCGCGGCTTCGATATCAGAAATCAATGAGAATTGAATCTGGGAGACAGATGCAACACTTTTGCTGCAGCGGGCATGCTTAAGATGCTAAAAAAGGAGAGAGCCAGGAATCAAAGTGAGACCGCCCCAACGAGGACAAAACAGCTATGCACTGCCTTATGAGCAATTGGAAGGATGCAGGCGTGGAATAAATGAATCTCCAACCCTTGAAATCGTTTTCGTTATCGCTCTCGTTCTCGCCATCCGAGCTGCCGCGACTCCACAGAGGAGGCCTCCCCCCCAAAGAAGCCCGTCTGATTTGTTCATTGCCGTCGTTTGGGGTCGCATTAGTAATTTGGTACCGCAAGAACAAGGATATTCTACTCCATCGGAAGTGGAGAGGTGGCCGTCTCCGAAACCAGGATGATGTCTCGGTCGTAACGCGAGTTGGGATTTCGAAGACGGTTTTGAGAGTTGATTTGGCTGGAGTGAGGCTTGGCGTGTGGCGCTTTTTGAAGCGAAACGAACGAACCTCGTCGTCGTCGTCTTCGGTCTTCGTCGTCGTATCTCGCAACTCTGGCTACTTTCAACGTATAGTTGCGGAGCGTGCCTGATTTCCCCCCGGAAGAAGATGGCCGATAGCCGCCAGCAATGATATTTGCATGGGGAATAACTACTAGTTAAACGTTGAGATAAAATAACTATTACGCGACTCTCCCGGCCATGCCGCCACGACGGCCACATAAGAAATCCCGGAATGGGTGTGACCAATGTAAGCTGCGAAGAGTCAAGGTAAGGTAAGAAAAGACGCAGATACAGGCTGTGGTTGGTCTCAATTCCCCTGTAAATGCACTTTTGCCATTCTTCCCCCATTCTCTTCCGTTATGATGGCATATGCTTGTGTGCGTCGGGGGGAGAAATTGCTGTTTTGACTCTCAATTAGCTTCTGCAGCCATCCCTCAATTCCAAACTCCCGCCGAAAAACCCTATCCTTTCCTCCTCTATAATTCCATTCTACCTTCCCGCTTATAAATAGCATTTACTGACCGAAACCACTAGTGTGATGAAAACGGCCCGCCCTGTTTACATTGTGCCAGGCGTGAGCTAGACTGCAACTACTCTCGCCCCGTCAAACGCGGCGCTTCATCTCCACATACGGAACCTGGCCCAGCTAAACCTGCCCAAGGACAATGCTACGAATCATCGCTTGTACCGAGTTCGCACTCACCCGTCAGCGCGGGTCCATTCGCCCGGAAGACTGCCTTACGGGACTTGGAATTGATGCACAAGTTCTCAACAGACACCTACAAGAGCCTCTGTATCGAGGACTCAGAAGAACGTGTCTGGCAGATGGTCCTGCCCCGTAAAGCTCTCGGCTATGATTTTCTTATGAATGGCATGTTGGCCCTGGCTTCCTTGCATATCGCAACCAGTTTACCCTCGTCAGCGGCACTGTCCTACATCGATACCGCCCTCGAATACTACAACATGGCAATAGCCCCCTTCCGACAGGCCTTAGACAATATCACGCCGGTCAATTGTGAACCGGTACTCGCCCACTCGGTGATAACCACCGCGCTGGGAATCGCCCTCCCCCAAATGACGGGAGACCGCGAACAAGGCAGTAGCATGACAGAGAACATCATGTTCGTCTTCGAACTCCTCCAAGGAGCCGGGAATATTTTCCAAATCACTAGATCATGGCTCCACGAGGGAACCATCTTCGCATCCAAGTCAGACTTTTGGGCCCGTCCGGCAGCAGAACGCCTGGATGAGCATACAGAACTAGCTCTAAAACGTCTTGCTACACTCAACGACGATTCTTTAGATACTGCGAATCCCCTACAGCACCGTATCAATCAAGACGCTATTACCCTGCTGCATCGCTGCTTTCGTCGCTTCGCGCTGAGTGCCACGATTGACGCGGTCCTGGCATGGCTGGCAATGGTTGACAAGGATTTCGTCGTTGCGGTACAGCATCGGGAGCCGCTTCCTGTGCTGATTTTAATGCATTGGAGCGTGTTGTTGAATGAGCTTGATGGCCGACGTTGGTGGGCGAAGAATTCAGGTAAGGCTTTGATTCAGGAGTTGTCGAGCGCTATTCAACCAGAAAGTGTGCAGTGGGAGGAAGCCCTTCGATGGCCGCAGCGGTCCATCAGATTGTAATCGGACATTTCTTTCTTAAAGGTTGTATTCTCTTTTATGGAAGTATTTTTTTTTTTTGTTGGATATCTGTTTCGAAACAATCTATGACTTGCTACAAAAGGATTGCAAGCAACAGTTGTTTATAGTTCGACGTAAGTTAGGCGAATGGCGGAGTCAAAAGAATCAAATAAAGGAAAGCGAAAGACAATACTTTCATTAACAGTCCAAGCATTGTGCTTCATGTCTGGCTATGGACTGTCAGTATCATTCAACCAGTGCTTATGTAACTTTGTTTATTTGACATGTTTGATTGCCGAGTTGGGAATAGATACAACTTTAAATCTGAATCTTGTGATGAAGTTAAATCCAGGTACCTTGTCATCTCCCTCATTTCAATATATCACTGAATCTTTTATTCATCTTTCCCTTTAACACTTCCAAGTACCTGTTGTGAGAGCAGCGATGATACAAAGTAAAAGCAAAAATACAAGGGAAAGAAACAACCACAGAAAATTGCTATCTATAAACCAGAGTTAGTAGACGGAACCGGGGAAGAATTATAACTAACTCTGCGTACCTTCACTTCTGAAGCGTTCCCTGGCTTTTTTGATAGCGTCATGGGAGTTTACCCCAGTATATCCGAAAAGATTTGGAATGGCCTTGAGAAATCGGTTCATTCTGGTGCGTTGGTCAGCCTTACCAATCATATCCCTAGACTTTGGAGGACAAAATATGCCATACATTATAGAAGAGCCTTAGCGCCCAATATTTGCTATATTATTTTTACACCGTCGAAATGGGGAAACATTGGGCGACTTCAGCCGATACCATATAACTAGTACTGAAAAGCTCCCTTGATGGCTAGAGTCGATTGATCTCAATGTTTCAAGCCCGAGTCTTCTCTCAATCTTCTCAAATAGAAGATTCCAGCAACAGATCGGGGAAGTGGCAGGTGATAGATGCCTTTTTAAAAAAATGGAGTATTGAAACAGACATTTGAGTTGGCTGGGTCAGTGACTTTTGAGAGTCACACAAGTCTAGGAAAATCTAAGCAAGGCCAAGTGACCGAAGGAGCAATACAACACTTGCCAAGTGATGCGAACACATCCGTTTCTCAAAACCGGCGCTCAGGGAAACGGAAGCAGACGGGTAGCGACGAGGATATTGTTGCATTTGCCGTGCGGGCTCTGGCGTCGCCTGCCCCTTTACAGTTATGGCATGATGCAACACGGCAACTAGGTGTCTGGCCGGTAGAGTACCCTGAGGTGCTGGCACAGACACCTTCAAACAAACAGCTGAAAACATACAATCCTCCTTAGCCCTCATATCGTGGCAAAAAGGGTAATCAAAAGGGTAATCTTCCCCTGTTCAATATGAATTTGAGGTCATGTCGACCAGCTGCGAATCCACTTAGTGATCGATCTCCCAGTCCTCCGGGCCCCGATTCCCCATCGCCTGTTCACAATACATCCAGCACCTGCAAGGGTCAGCCAACCGCAAGATCCCGGGGCAAGCCAGGAGCATTGGCAACGTGGTGATAATCAGAGACAAAAAGTGAACACTCCAGTCCCAGTAAAAAAATCAGCCTTACTGTTCTCAGAAATGTCTCCTTGGGCTGAGAGACAGAGGACCTCTCGACTCATCATGTCCCAACTTCAAGAACCCCCGTCATAAGGCCATTTCTTGTGACTTCTTAGCATGCGTTCGCCAACAGCTTGTGATTGACTAGGGTTATGATACCAATTGCTGCCCACCCTACAAGGCGCGAAGCTACGGTGCATTGTTCAAGGTATGGCTCTCCTCCCACAGGTTCACACTTGTTGCCAAGGGAGCCGCATGTGAAATTTGGAGGCCCTTATGCATGAATGCAAGATATACGATAAGCTATGCGATATCCAAGGGAAGCATGTTCCTGTATGTCTCGGTGTTGTCCAGCTCAAGTCAGGACTCCCCTATTACTTTGCTGGAGGGAGATACACTCACATGCTCATGTTAGCCTGGGCCGGAATATCTATTACAAACCCGGACATCCGGAATCCCTCAATATCCGACATGATCAAACACTCGCTCCAGGCAATCTATATGCGAGGAGTTCTTCATGGGGATGCTGAACTGCGGAATACTCAGTGGAACGATTCGGCTCAACCTCCACATCCGATGATAGTCGATTTTGGACTGGCTTCCATAAGAAACCCTTTGTCTACCATATCAACAAACACAAGGAAAAGAAATCTTCAGGGAGGCAAGGTTGAAGATGAATTTACTGCTGAATTGAAAAGTGTCCAGCATAGTATAGGCCATCTTCTCTTGAACGTCAAGACGGGCAAGATCATAAACGTACATGGTCGTTGGATGTACCGGTTGGGGGGAATGGCGGAAGCCAAGATATAAGTGCATCCTTTCAGAGGAATGATTCAAACATCAAGCCGCGTTTGCTTGGCCAACAGTGATTTTAGAATACATATTTGAGAGCTCCATGCCCGTTGCAACGCGTGGCTAGATCCACCGTTCGGGCTTTCCCTTAATGTCTTTTATGAGATCGTTTAGTCTACATGCCTTATGATATCATTAATATACCCTGTTCAAGAGACTTCCTTCTCTCACACTATATGATGGCACGCTTGCTGCACCGTTATAACGAATCCTTCAATGTAGAATACCACTGCCGCACAAGGAGTTTTCTGCGAAAGCTACTCAGTCTCTAATCAAGCGGCTTGTTTCTTGTCTGCCCTCTTTGGCCTGCTCCCTGCTATAGAGGCGTACGGCATCAAGCTGCATCGCCACTTCGCTGTTCACGAGTTAATAATATTATTTACCGGCTTTTTGAGAGGGGGAGGGTTTGTACGGTGGGTGGATAACTGGATTATTCTGCAGAGCTAACTTTTGCTAAGGCGTCTCATCAAACAAACATCAGGAGACAGATTTACTTCGGTCGAAAACCAACAAGACAACTCCCTAAATCCCGAAATCCCGAAACCAATTGTTTGGAAATATAATCTTGCTCAACAGCAGACGGGCCCTATTCTACGACGATTTGGCTGGTGTTTCAATTCCACAACATGATGTGAACGGTTTTCCATCGCATTCGAGCCCATATAAGTGTCCTGCGGCTCGCCAATCCTCCAAGAGCTTCGCAAAGGCCGCCGGTCCAAGGCCATATGATGCCCTCGACAATGCGTATTCCGTCAATTGACCCTCGCCGTTCAGAAATCCTGGTGTACACTCTTGCAAAAAATCACGATGAAATTTTCCTAGTTCTAGAATGGTTTGGACCCATTCTTGTTCCGCTTGCTTGGATGCTTCAATGATTCGGATACCCTTTGCCCGTGTGGCTGATGCGATGTAGGCGATGTGCTTTGACTCTTCGTTTAGGATGTGCACAATGTTTGGACTGACGCCGGCCTGGACGATTCCTGTAATGAACAAGTTTGGGAATCCGTGAATGTGCATTCCGTGAAGGGTTTGCACGCGACTAGCCCATTTTTCACCCAGCGTTTCCTTGTTGCGCCCTGTCACTGTGGCTCCAAGACAACGGGATAAATCTGTGCCATACTCGAAGCCGGTTGCATAAATAATGCAATCAAGCTCATATTCCTCGCCATTTGCAACTACTCCTTTCTCTGTTATCCGGTCAACACCCTTGCCATCAGTGTCAATAAGTGTCACATTTGACCTATTGAAAGTTGGGAGATATTCGTTGTGGAAGCAAGGCCGTTTACAGATTTGGTTGAACCATGGTTTAAGAGCTGCCGCAGTCTTGGGATCTTTTACGGTCTCGCCAACACGTGAGCGGATTCTCTCCATCTGCTTAAAGTCTGCCATTTGCATGCGTTCCATAATATCTGATTGAGAAGCTGTCTCGCTATCGCCACCGAGAAGAAAGAGGTTTCGGAAGATGAAAGTCCATCCATCATCAATGAGATCTTCTTCTTGGTGCCCACCGGATACGATGACATTAAAGTTGTCCATCCGATGTTGTTGCCACCCTTTCTTCAAGTGTTGGGCCCATTCCTGGTCAGTTGGCCTGTCTTTTCGCACCTCAATGGATGAGGGAGTCCGCTGAAAGACGTAGAGGTGATTAGCGCCTTTTGCAAGGTGCGGAACAATTTGAACGGCTGTCGCCCCTGTCCCAATTACACCGACCCGCTTATCCGCGAGCTTCGTTAGACCACCACTGATATCTCCACCGGTGTAGTGAAAGTCCCATCGACTAGTGTGGAAACTATGTCCCTTAAAGAATTCGATTCCTTCTATACCAGGTAACTTTGGTTTCTGAAGCAGGCCGCTTGCTGTTACCGCAAACCGCGCATGAATGGAATCACTACAAGAAGTTGTGGCAATCCAGCACTGACTGCTCTCATTCCAGTCAAGCCTAGTGAGCTCTGTTTGAAACAGTGCTTTATCATATAGACCATAGTGGCGACCGATTTTGCGGGCGTATTCGAATAGCTCTGATGCTCGAGCATATTTCTCTGTCGGAATGTACTGCAGTTCTTCGCAGAGTGGCATATAAATATACGATTCAATGTCACAAGCAGCCCCGGGGTACCTATTCCAATACCAAGTGCCACCGAAATCACCTGCTTTCTCCACAATGCAGATGTTTGTCACACCTGCGTCGATCAAACGAGTTGCGACTAACAGACCTCCGAAACCACCTCCAATGACAAGGAAATCAACGTATTCATTGACAGGAGCGCGTGTGAAATTCTGTTCGGCATAAGGGTCGTCGACATGGTGGCGGAGGGTCGTCTTGTCTACCTCCCGATATTGATTCGTCCCTTTCTCTGTGAGTCGTTTTTCTCTTTCCTCACGGTATTTGTTTCTCAGCTCAATCGGATTGAGCGTTTGTTCTAGATCTCCGTTTTGTTTAACGGTGATCGACATCGTGATCGATTTGGACGTGTTATTGAACCGCAAAAGGAGAAGAAAAATTGTGAGCAGAAACAGCGCGGAAGAATTGCCAGGTGTAAAGTAAGGAAAAAGATTTATTCTGCAGCAGAGCTGGCTCTATATAGCACGAGTTTCCCACCATCAATTATGCATATCTATGCTGAACAGCGCCTAGCATCAGGCTAGGCATCCCGTTCTGTTCGGGGCAGTATAAGGTTTATTTGAAGGGAGAACAGCTCGATCAGTAAGTTAAACAAGAGCCTCAAAGGTCCACCGTGCAAGTAAACCATGGGCAAGTAGGAATATCTTCGACGGCCTTCATATCGCCAAAGATCCAGTGCAAAAAGCCGCTTTTTGAAGAAGAATTTCTTCTTTTGTAACATAGCAAAAGACCAGGTTTGATTCAGACAGATTTTGGAAAGACTTCTCCCGTCTATGTGTGTTTGGTTGACTTCTTAATCCCTTTCAAGGCAGAGATGCACTTTAGAATTGGGAAGAAGGCGCATCATTTTTCGGGAGGTTCGTGGCTGAAATTTCTGGTTCGCTTACCCGATGCACGGTTCCCCTCCGAATGTGATATCTCACATTGACCGAAATCTAAGAAGCGGGATGATCTCCATCGTCCTGCTTCAGTAGTAGTTAACCACCGATTGGCAGCATGTCTGTGCTCAATCCGCATGGACGCTCAAGCGATCCCGAAGCCTCAAGCTTTTGGGTTCCGAGGCACGTGGTTGGGCTTGGCCGAAGGGTAACCTTCGCAACCTCCAGAAACTATTAATATAGCCAAGTTGTAGATACTCGACTCTGACAACCCCTCAAAGGAGTTGAACTTGCTCAATTCTCCTATCTAGCCGATGCGTGTTGGCCCAGACCCCCTAGTAGGACCTCACCGGATCACTGAACCGAGGTTGCCAAGTTGTTAACTCGCTCTCGGTCGTTTCACTGGTTAGTCGTAACTACCTGGTTGGTTAATGGGCATTTCTGCAGTTGGTTACCCCCCAACTTGACAAATATACCGAATTCAACTGCTCTAATATGGAAATAACAAGGCTGAAGTGCGTGTTATTTGCCACGTTTCTAAAGGACAAGGTGGCATCACAAGCATGCCGCACACCCCGGTCTTTTGGGCAGGATATTGGGGGAGTATCCTGCATAACTACAAACAATATCTTTGGTGATGCTACAGCGTCAAGGTAGCAAAGTTTGTCTGCACCTGCTGCGGGGTTTCTTGAAGTTACCCCCTTCGATAAGTTATATAAAGCTGAAGCTTTGAGTATGAGAGGCCGGATTACGAGGAACCAGGTTGAAATTCTCTACTCCACCCAAATTACAAGCAGCACAGTACGATCACTATGGAACAAGCTTTCGAAGAGGCATGCAACACTGGGAAAATCCCACATGCGGTCCTCGCCGCTTCAAACAAAGATGGTGGGAATGGCCTTTGTAGCTGACACTTGATGAAATTGCTTACTAAGGTACCCATTTGCCAGGGAGCTTCACATACCTCAAAGCATTCGGCTTCAAAGCACTCGACCAAGAACCCAAGACGACAATTAAGGAAGATGATATTATGTTCATTGCCTCCCTTTCAAAGCTCATGACATCAATTGCAGTATTGCAATGCGTTGAACGCGGCCTTGTTCAACTCGATGATGACGTTTGTCAAATACTCCCTGAGCTATCAGAATTGGAAATCCTAGAGGGTTTCAATTCCGAAACGAAGGAATGGGTTTTGAAGAAGAGGAAGAATGCGATTACTTTGCGGTTAGTTGGGATTATAAAGTATCCAAGTCGTCAACGCTGTATGACCTGACGGCGTGGGTTATAGTCACCTCCTTACTCACTCATCTGGCCTTTGCTATGATTACTTCAACCCCCTACTTCAAGAATACAACAAGGCTACGGGTCGACCTCAGAGCTTAACCTGCCCGACCATCAGAACTCGCTTTGCCTGCCCTCTCCTTTTTGAACCCGGAACTAGTTGGGTGTATGGACCGGGTGTTGACTGGGCAGGGCTACTTGTTGCACGCCTAACTGGCATGAGTCTCGAAGACTACATGAAACAAACTATCTGGGGTCCTCTAGGAATTGAGGACGCAACATTTTGGCCTGAGAGAGACCCTGAGCTCCTCAAGCGTCGTGTTGGGATTGCACTTCGCGACCCTGCTATTGCTAATGGCAAGGGAAAAGTTATTCACTATCCTGGTCCCTCTGTTCTTGGGAATTACACTGAAGAAATGGGTGGCCAGGGAGTGTTTACTTCTATATCATCATACCTCAGGATTATGAAAAGTATCCTTGCTAATGATGGGAAATTGTTACAGCTGAAAACGGTAGAAATGATGTTCACGCCGCATCTCTCAGCAGAAAGCCAAGAAGCTCTTCAAGAGATATTTGGCTCAAAAGAAATGAACAAGGCCTTCGTTGCTGATTTCCCAGAAGATGTCCGGTATGACTGGGGCCTGGCGGGCATTTTGACTATGGACAATGTCGACTGGGGAAGACGCAAGGGAACCATGATATGGACTGGAGTAGCAAATTTGTTTTGGGTATGTGCCAACCAATCTGAAAAGAATCATCCTTCTTTTGGAAAGGATTATTGACTTTGATCTCTCTGTAGTTCATTGACCGTGATGCCGGTCTTTGTGGTGTGTATGGCGGGCAGGTACTGTGGAACGGCGACCCGCAAACAATGGAGATGATTTCGTTATTCGAGAGAACGATGTATGAGCGTGGTTCCAAAGTTTAAGTTGATACTTAGGGGTTTTTGTTTTAGACAATCTCGATGAAAGAGGCCGTCTGGAATTGCTTCTTAATCAATGCTGTTTGAGCATGAATAGTATTCACTGTATATGAATTGACCCTTGCGTAACTTAATCATATCTCCTGGTCCAGTGCCACTGCAGTGCAGAGCCGGATTCATGTTGGTATCGAGTATGAACCGCTAGGGACATTCTTTTGCCCTACTAGTAGGTTTCGAAAGTGTGATGTGAGAATATCCAAGTCGTCTACAAATGCTATAGAATTGGATTGAACATTATATCATACGCCATCCACTTAGTTGACATTAGTACTTCTTGTCTGAGTATACTGGAGACTGTAGTACCGGCCAGCATGCAACTAAAAAGCCTTCAACATCCCAACTTATACGAGCGGCAATACTTGGGAAAACATCTGAACCACTTCCGTGATCACACCCTTGTGCTGTAAATGAGGTTTCATAAATATCTTGCCATGCAAAATAGAATGGGCTAGTGTAGGGTACCGATGCTCAATTATTTCTTCGTTGACGTGGACCTCGTCAGGCTGGTAGTGAGGAGAGATTATATCATACTAGAGATGTGATGTTTCCCAGTCTGGAAACAATCGATAATGCTATCGCTCATAGCTTTTTCTTTCACAGTCTGCTCTATATCTCCGATGCATTTCTGCAGTAATGTCGATATCATTGCACTTATTAACAGCGAGCTGTAGTCCATATGCGGTTTCGAGCAAGAGGTATCTGTCATCCAAGTAGTTCTATGTAACAAACAATCGTTTTAGCAGTGCTACCACATGTGTACATTTCCAGAAAAATGCCTTTAGAGATCTTGTTACAGTGTGATAAGAGCTTTCAGGGCCTTCTGAATGCGGTTGGATTTTGGTATCACTTGCCATTTGAGTGCTGTAAGAGCTCGTTTCTTAAACTGTGGATAGAAGGTGATAACTGGGATGGTAGAGACCAGTGACTGATTGTTGTCTAGTTCTGACATCTAAATAATTCCAAAGGCCGCAATGGAGTTGTCATGGCTGAGATTTTTCGGCTGAACTTCGGGCGGATGTCACTTTCAACTCTGGTATTCGGAGGAGTGGGCTTGGCTTATCTAACTAGCTCAGCGAGCAATTCTAGCATCAGGGGCAGGGTTAGTTAAAACCCAGATTGTTCCAACTGGCCTGATAAGCTGGGAAAGAAGGAAAAGTACCTATTAAGATGCAGTAGCACGTTATAACGGATGTGGTGATGTAGTATAATTTGGAGTTGATTAATTCAAAGGTTGTCTGTTGAGCAAATGCCCAGTTGGTTAACTAACTTAGGCGATCCTGTGATGGATTATGTCATGCACTGGCAACCTTAACGTCATCCTACCATTCGCCTGTCAGTATGCAAATGCAGTTCGTGACTGAACATCCCCGCATCGAACTCTCAGACGCTAATGCTTGTGCTGTTCGTCGAGAAGAAAAGGCCCATGCATGAGGTACCCGAGCGAATGACCTCTGATCTGCAGCCGGTTTTCTGCGTCTCACTGGAACCTTGAGATTGACTGCAGCTTCATCACTGCTAGCCAACCACCGGATGCAACGTGGAAATGCCAAAAAGATCTCGAATACATACCGTAAAAATCATGCGGGGGATGGTGGAGAAATTCGATTCGGATTTGCTCTCTTAAGAGCTTTGTTTCTCCTTCGCTAACCCTTAGATGGCTGTCAAACATGGCTTCACATCTTCAGATTTACAAGTAAGTCGGATGATCCCCATTTTTGTATATACATGGCTCCTGCTAAGGCTTGTTAAAACAGGTTGTTCGTAGATCCTCCGATCAAGGTCATTGTGGGAAAGAACAAAAGCGTCTACCATGTTCATCCTGGGGCTTTGAAGTCGTGTAACTCGCCAGCATTGACGGCTCGAATTAATGGGCCTTGGAAAGATACAAAAGAAATCGACTGGACTGATTTTGACGACGAGACAATTGATTGTGTCTTGAGCTACCTTTATACCCGGGATTATCATTCCTATCCGCTAGCGCAGCCAGCTGCATCAGAGGCCAAATACGACCTAGTCGATCCTTTTGAAGGTAACATCTATACAACTATTGTAGACGCAAATAAACTAATAAACCGCTACTATTTATAGACACAGAGGACCATATTCCTCCCGATCCGCCCCTAGAGGAGCCAAAGATTGACCGCCCTTTAACCCCACTGAGTCGATGTATCGAAGTAGGATTGCCTACTGAACAGACTCAAACTGCCGCGGGTGCTTTTGCTCAGAGAGCTTCCATAACGCCGACTGATAACGTTGGTACTGCCGTTCTACTTCATGCAAAAGTGTATTCTTTTGCCCATCGGTTTTTCGTGCATGAACTCGAAACCCTAGCATTACAACGCCTCACCCAGAGTCTCGTTATACTTAATAATGATAAGACGAGTTCATTCCCATCGCAGATCCCAGATACAATTCGCCTGGTGTATTCTACCATCCCCAAGACTAGACCGGATAATCCTGCTAGGAAATTGTTGTCCCAATTTGTCGCACTCCAGTTTACGGCTATTCCGAAAGATAAACTAGGTGAGCTCATGACCGAGTTGGGAGAATTCACCATAGACGTTCTTTCGAAGCTCACTCGGCGAATTGGGCCGGATGGTGGAAACGGTAACAGTCGAAGCCGAGGATCAAGTTCATCCTCTTTATTACCCTGTCAGAGGCAGCATTTACGAACATAAGCCTTGAAGGTTAAGGCACCAGAGATGATATCAGCCATTTGCCGGGGTAGTAGATCAAACCCCTAAGGGGGCATTTTTTTCCCGCTGCCATCCATGCCCTAGCATTGCAGTCTCTGTAAAGAAAGGCATTGCGCAAGCCTCTAGTTATTGGAGGCTGTTATGCCACGTTAGTAGCTAGCACGGCCATTTCTCAGGATCAACATTGGCGTAACACCTCCCCTTCTTATCCCAAAGCAAGTTGTGAAGACCTTCATCACTTGAAACCAGTCCGCATGATGCAGATTCACTAAGATCGGAATACGCATTAGTATGTTACTAATAGAACAGAGATGGCCTAAGGTTAGCCCACATCCATGCCTCCTTCAATGCTTCCTGCATAGTATGGCATTACTCCTCATCATGTATTACATCAATACGGATACCAGGGACCTTGGTCATCAGAATATAATGGATATATTCACCTGGCATAAGCATACCCTTGCCTTGAGCCTCGCTCTGAGCAGGTATGAGACGAGGGGTCTAACAACAGGCCTTCCGGGTCCGTATCCTAAGAGCCTTCTTCTAGTTTGCCGTACTTGGAACACGGCGCCTCCGTAACCTTCCACATTTACTCTTCAGGGGACCCATAGGGGTCTGATGGAATTCCGTAAAGGCGCAATAGCCCGGGACATCTGAAATAGTTTTGCCCAATGCTAGAGCGGATACTCATTGTAGAAAAAATTTCATTAGTCTCCTCGGGGCCATCACCTGACACTTTATTGCAGCAAAAGGCTACTTTAACTCATGGAATGTATGGACATCGTCATAAGTGAGATCCACGTCGCAACCAGTTTCCTTGCCCGACATTTTCTCCTCAACAGTCCAAGTGCTCGAATCGGGCTCTGAAAAGCCAACATTGAGGCCAATCCAGGAAACGTCGAATCGTGAGGCGTTGTTTCAGGAGTAGAGGGGATCCGATTACGCCATCGGCTGAGTTTCGAAATGCCTGGTGTATTAGGAAAGTGAACGGACGAGAAGCGCGCTAGGCTAAAGGAGGTTCTAGTGGCAGCTTCCATGCACGAATAGATCTTACATATATCTCCAAGAGTACTGGTACACCAGTCACATGTACCGGGTACAGGATCGCTAAAAGGACACCTATATCCGCCATAAACAGGTCGTGCCGGATGGAATCCGTCCACGGCACAAGTTCATTGGCCAAAATGGACACCCTTATGCTTGCACGTCCGGTAAACTAAAACTGAGATACTTAGAAAAACACTTTCATGATTTGCTTAAGACTCTGATACTTTCGCAGCGAAGGGCAAGGTTTAATTGTCTCAGAATGCCGGTTTCTTTGTGATGCTGCTCTTAAGCCCATCGATCACTACTACGAGTGTATGATTCTGGTGTTCAAGCGCGGTATGACGCAAAGCCCTGGAACCGGGGTTAGTGTTAGGTGTCCGCCTTCGTCTTTTGCTAGGCTAGCCCACCTCCAGGTGGTACTTGTATTGCGTCGAGAGAAACCAAACCTGT
>LJPJ01001166.1:0-26455 GCA_001430935.1 Amauroascus verrucosus
TGAAAGAGAAGAGGTTCAGCAGTTCAATGAGCAACCACAAAAGTAAGCAGCACCTTGGTGTAGTAAGTGTAATTAGATTGAGCATACTTCTTGTACATGCTCTAAGCATATATGGAGTGTTTTAGAATTTAAATAATTGGATTTGCTTGCTTGTTGAGTCTGAAAAGTAAATATAGTTCCAAAACTAGGTGGAAAGTGTTTTGCTTGCTTGTGTGTTTCGCTCGCTTGTGGATTACGTTAGTTCGTCAACTAACTAATCAATAATAGCACCCAACTCCTAAGTCCATGGGGACAATTGGCTCATGCTCCCTGCCGCCAACGGAGCAGGACGGCAGACAGAAGAAACAGCCCCCTAAACCAGTTGAACTAATTCTTCTCTTCTTCGACCTTTTCCAGCCCTTTCCCACCTTGTCGCCTCTGGCTCTTTGTGTTGTCTAACGGCTTTTCTTTGATTTAGTGCTTCTTTTTTCTAAATTGATCGATTACCTGATCTCTTGACTTTCTCTAGGCAAGCCGCTCATTGACCACTGCTCTCGGGGCAGCCGAATTCCACAATGAAAAACATGGCGCGCGACGATGGTGACTTGACCACTCTTTCAATGACAGAGATCTTCACGCCGCCAGCATCTTGCTCGACCTCCTGGACCTACGAACCCTACGCAGCAAATTATGTACCAAATGGTCTAATACTCCAAAACGCTGCGTCTTCAGATAATGCTGATCCCGCCTGTTTCCCGTCGGGTTTCTCGCACTTTGGCAGGAAAACGGCGACCAAAGTGTTCAGTCCGGGTTACTGCCCCGATGGATATACTTCTACCAGGGTTCACTCTCAATCAAGCGTAACAACTGCCGTGTGCTGCCCCTCGTATGTACTGGCATTTTGCCCTTTTGCTTTCCTCGCTTTGCCAATCTCCTCGTTCTCTATTGACACTAAGCCTTTTATTCCTCCAGAGGTTTTGAATACACTGCTAGCGTATATGAAAACGGTGGCGCAATATATGCTGGATGTACGAGCTTGTTGCTACGGGGGAGTTCAACCTCCCTTACCGTTCGTCAAGAGCCAGGAAATAGCACACTGGTCTCCGGTCCTATCACCATGTGGGCGATACCCATTACGGTAGAGCAACAATCTTCGGACTTGAGCCTGTTTGTAACGGCGACGACGACGGCGGCCGAAACTTCTCCCACGACGATCTCACCCACACCTACAGAAGCTACTTCGATGAGCCTAGCCACCCCGACAAGTTCTTCCCCATCCGCTGACTCCGGATCATCAAAGGGTCTCTCCACAGGCGCGGCGATCGGTGTGGGCGTGGGCGTCGGTGTGGGCGGACTTGCCATGCTTGCTGCAGTCGGGATTTGGTTCTGGCATCGTCGCAAGAAAGCACAGTCACAACCGGCGTACCCATATCAGCCCACATATTACTACTCAGGGCGCCCATCGAGTAAAGAGCATGTACCACAACTAGCTCCGGCCGAGTTAGAGCCAAACAATCCGCAGCCAAAAAACGTTGTGCATGAGCTTCCTACATCGACGAACCTTCGGTAGCCGGATACTTTCGGAGGGAGGTTGCTGTGATTCTTGTTTCTAGGAATTTTTACCACATTTTTTCATCTTATACCCCTTTTTTGGCGCCTGTGATGTCTTTTGTAATCTTCATGTGTGCATCTATATATGTTCAGCCCAAATCATTTTGGATTGTATTGGATTTTGCCACCTCTTTTTCGGCAGGGGAAATATGAAACTAATGTGTATTTCGTTGAATCCTACGCGAGTTGTATGTACATACATCATCTATCGACCCATAGACTCACTAAAAATAAGTATTCTTATTTTGTTCTCTGGAGGATTCTCCTGAAACAATAGATCTCTGCGCCATTAATCAATATGCTGCATTCTCTCCATAGACCGAGCCTTGGGAATCTCGAAATAAGACTATGCATTTCCAACTTGCAGCTAAGAGCGCCACCAACCGCTACGAGGCCAATCATGCGCTGTCCCGGGGTTTTCAACCGTGGGAAAGAAATCGCCTTCCCGTGTGGATTGAACTTAGACTTGGATCCTTGGCCGTGAACTGAGGCTGTCCGTGGGATGACGTTGAAGTCTTGCTCGGTTCGCAGAAAAGGCAAAAGAAACACCGCAAAAGAAAACAAAAGAAAAGAAAAGAACTAATTCACTGGGTTGCTCTGTGACCGGAGAACCAGTAGTTAGTGATGGCATCTGTTCATCGGACTGTTTTCAATCGAAGCCGGCGCGCCAGGCTGAAAACTGTTCTTCCCGTCGCAATCTCGATTCTGGCAATCTTCTTGCTAATCAAGCTATTTTCAAACTATTGTGAGTCTCTAGCTTCTGTATCTGCATACTCCTCTTGTCGAGATACATAACTAATAACTAGCAATCGTAGCAAGCACTGAGACCAAGCCCAATGTACTCCCGACAATCGGAAAAGTTACCGCGCTATATGGCAACAACTCCGTCTACGAGAGGGCAGTACGAACACATACAGAGCACAGCCACCGCTTTGGATATCCTGTCTTTGTCCTGCGGAACCCCGTTCTCGATGGGTTTTATAACAAAAACGCCATTCTGCTATCCGTCATGTTGCAGGAGTTGCAGAAGCCTCCAGATCAGAGATTGAAATGGCTGTTGTAGGTCTTGCACTTCATTCCTTTTGTTTGTTCACACAAGACACTAATTAACCACAAAAACAAATTTTCTTCTTGATCTAGCTGGTTCGATGCCGACACGGTGCTCATGAACCCCAAGATGCCTCTAGAAACCTTCCTCCCTCCACCACATTTGCCGGATGTACACATCCTCCTCTCCAAGGATTGGAACGGAATGAACAATGGGGTTTTTTTCATCCGCGTTCACGCCTGGTCCATCAAATTGCTCTCTGCTGCAATTGCTTATCCGGTAGTAAACCCAGATGTTGAGCTGTTCTGGTATGACCAGTCAGCCATGGTCAATCTCTTCAAGGAGCATAAATTTTTCTCCCAGTCCGTTGTATACTGCCCGTTGCGATGGTTTAATGCCTATATGAGAGCACCGGATGGTGTGGGTATGAACAAAGACTCACCGCCACATCTCCAGGTACAGCATGGAGACCTACTTGTGCATTTTCCGGGGACACCGCGTGATAAACTGGGTAGCACTCTGGGCCCATATATGGATATCGCAGAGGCTCACCAAGAAGCATGGGAAATACCCCTGGAAAGTACAAATTATAGAGAAGAGACTGAGAACTTTTGGAAACGAATACGGCCCAACCTCGCAAGTTAGTTCTTGCCTCATTCCACTAATAATGGTAAGTCTAGTGGGATAGATCATATGATAGCTTAATGTTGAATGTTTCATAATGAGTAAACTTGGACGTGTGCATTACATTGCACCCTCATTGAAGAGATATGGGGCAGGATTGACCGGCTTTGTAGCGAAGAGATACAGTATAATGCCACAGCGGCTTGATATATATTTGTAAAAAGGATCCAGTCGTCTTTCGATGAAACTTTACATTCTGCCTCCTCCCGGTCAAGATGGGGTTGAAGTGTGTATAGACGCTAAAAGGCTCAAAAGCATTGCTGTTATGTGTGATACAACATCCCCAGCATCCGATCTCGTTATGACCGGTATACACCTTGAAGTACTCAACATTACATTGGAACGGTTTGAATATTCAATAGCGCCCTTCTAGTTGAATCCCCCGCCTCTGTTCGGCGAGGTCATCCGAATCAACCATCTTTGCACGCAAGCCATGATACATGGACCAACTAACACGAAGAAGGGCCTCTTGCTAGAGGCACAAAAGTTCTTGAGCCGCATTGGCGGATTCTTACTATGACACGAAGTAAAGTAATAAAGGCTCTAAGCCCTTCGATCTAGCCAGTGTACGCAGCCCGCCGCGCACCGAGATTATTTTCTGGACTCCGTCTATGTACGTCGCCAGGCCGACGAGGCGCCTTGCTGGGTCTTTAAAAACAGTCCGTCAGTATAGTCGTTCATTTTCAATATTATCATCAAACATTAACGTGCGTCTATAAATAAAAGCATTATGATTCCAGCAATGACAATATCCGCCGTACGGGTATGTTCGACATTGATAGCTTCGTTGAGAGAGCGGATGGCAACGTCACGGTGCCAATAAAAGGTCTTGGCCACACCGTTACATTCATTCCTCATCCGATTCATTCGGTGGCTCAACGTCATGCAGACCACACCCAAACTGTAAAACTTGGGTTACCAAAGCCGCAGCTCGGAGATGCATAGGCAAGATGGCGGCCGAGTTCCTGGATGGGCATCATATGCAAGCATTGTCTGGCGAGGTGAGCTTTGTCTCCGACATGATATATCTCTTGTATCTTCCACTTGCAATATTCTACTGCCTCAAACACAGCACAAGCTTCCACCCTCGTCTCAAAGCGGGGTAGGACCGCGCTACCAGGCCCGCAGGACAGCTCTGCTGTAACTCTGATCGTGGTTTCATGGTCATTCTTCTCAGAGGTCTGGTCCCTCCTCATCTGCCCTTTCGCGATGTCACTTGTCTAGGTACAAACCACAGCCTAAATTGTTTCGTCTCGCCGTAGCCGGGACATGTGGTTCCGGATGCAGAGCACCTCTTGCATGCAGGTCGGGCAAAATCACAGATGAGATAGCGTCGGTGAAATTCCCAGCAGTGGCGCTCAGAAGACGTTGTAACGGAGCTGAACATAAACCACGGTTACAGATAAAACTGGACGGGTCTGGTGTTTCTTCAAGGCCATAGCCCTGCTAACTAGTAACTAGTTCTTGATCCATCCCAAGAACGCAAAGAAAAGGAGGAGCAGTTTAGCATCCCAACAGCTGCGTCGTAAGGTCAACTTCAACCTAGTCGCTAATTGAATAAACTAGGAATCAAACTCTCTGTGTCGTTGCTCTCGAACTCTGCGGGAGTTGAGTTTGTAAGCTAATTAAGTCAAGTTGTGTTCCTGGAAATGGTCCAGACCACTCACTTCAAAGGTTCAAAGGCTTCAGGCATCATCGTCATCATCGTCAGTTTCCCGTTTGCTAACTTCCCCTCACTGCTCACATTGACTCGAGCACAAAAACCACATTCAAGGCTTCCCTGTATTATCTACTTTAAAACAGCATCTGCACTTGAAAGTACCATAGCTAATTAGATGTCGGCCACGGAGGTCGCTGGTCTATCAACGACCTTCAATTGCGGTCGACAAGACCCGCCGCACCTCCGTCTTCTTCACTTTAACGACGTCTATCATGTTGAGTACGTTGGATTGCAAGAGTCTCCCGTTAGATTCTCTGCTAATAAAACCCCATTTCCACTCTAGAACTGGCTCTGCAGATCCTGTCGGTGGAACACCGCGTTTCCAGACCCTCGTCAACTACTACAGAGATCACCCCAAGTTTGCAGAACTACCCAACATTCTGACTTTTTTCTCCGGCGATGCCTTTAATCCCAGCCTTGAGAGTACTGTCACAAAGGGCCGCCATATGGTTCCGTTTCTAAATCGGGCTGGAACGGATGTTGCGTGCGTTGGCGTGAGTAGGACGCTGTCTGTCTACAGAAATCCCGTCCTCAAACGTTCCTTTTACTGCACGGCTCAGACACTAACAAATATATTCTCTTTCGATATAGAACCATGATCTAGATTTCGGTATTGCCCAATTTAGGCATTTGAGAAGTCAATGCAAGTTCCCATGGCTTCTCGCAAATGTCTTGGATCCTGCTCTGGGAGAAGGAGTCTCGCTAGCTGCTTGCCAGAAAACATGCATGTTGGTGTCTTCGAACGGTATAAAAATAGGAGTCATCGGTTTAGGAGAGCGAGAATGGTAGGCAATTTACGCGCAACTAGAACTACTACTCCTAGCTCTTCCTAGTCTCCTGCTAATAACTACATCCATCACTTTCCAGGCTCGCAACAATCAATTCTCTTCCTCCAGGTCTAGTATACAAGTCTGCATCCGAAACTGCCAAAGAACTTGTCCCTTCACTTCGCGAACAAGGTGCCGACCTTGTCGTTGCCGTCACTCACCAGAGAGAACCAAATGATAACAAGCTAGCGAGAAACATCCCCCCTGGGTTAATAGACATTATCCTGGGAGGCCATGATCATTACTACCTACATAATATCATCAACGGCGTCCATGTTTTACGTTCGGGGACAGATTTCAAACAACTGAGCTACATAGAAGCCTGGCGGAAGAAGGACGGCCCTGGTTGGGAATTCTCCGTCACACGTCGGGACGTTGTTCGCTTAATTCCGAAAGACCCCTCAACTGTCCAATTGGTGGACAAGCTGACGTCCTCCTTGAAATCAAAGTTACAAAAGCCAATCGGGTATACTGCTACCCCACTCGATGGCCGCTTTTCGACGGTACGGACTCGTGAGTCCAACCTGGGAAATTTTGTTTGTGATTTAATGCGGTTCTATCATGGTGCCGATTGTGCTATCATGGCTGCCGGAACTATACGCGGTGACCAAGTTTATCCCCCTGGAGTACTTAGGGTCAAGGATATCCTGAACTGCTTTCCGTTTGAGGACCCCGTGGTTGTCCTGAAAATAACTGGATTGGCTCTCCGAGGTGCCCTAGAAAACGGTGTTAGCCAGCTTCCCGCCTTAGAAGGCCGGTTTCCACAAGTTTCAAATATTCGCTTTGCCTTCTCGACATCGAGACCGCGTGGCTCTCGTGTCATTTGGGCAAAGGTTGGCGACGCTGACCTTGATGATGACAAGATGTACACTGTAGCTACGCGAGGATACATGGCACGGGGCAAAGACGGGTTCTCAACTTTACTCGTTCGAAGCGAAGGTGGCGATGCAGAGGAAGTGGTCTCCGAGGAAGATGGACTATTGATTAGCACCATCCTCCGGCAATATTTCCTCAGTCTAAAAGTTCTCGGGAAATGGCACCGATTCAGCCGAAGTCTTCACCGGCACTGGGAAAGCGTACACCAGCAGCTGCATTGCGAGGGCTGGATTAAGTCTCCTACAGCAATAGAGACCGCTAAAACCAAGTTGAAATCACCTACAAGTAGAAGAAGTCCCTCGCCTGCTCCTAGCTTTCATTACGTAGCTCGTAGGCGGCTCACGGGTGCCACAACAGGCACTCATACCGCTTCATCTATCGTCGACGACGAAAGCGAGGCAAGTCTCATGGACACAGAATCCGACTCGGAAGCCGACATTCTCTCTCGACCACGAACTTACGTGACAAAGCTGGCTACATCACCGGATGACGCTGATCATAGAGAATTTCTAGCACGGCAGGTTCTGCGTCGATGGCGCCAGAAAGTTGGACTAGACGACACAAAGGTGAGAACCGTGGAGGAAGCGCGGAACGACACACTTCCGCCTTGGACCAGAGTGATTGCGCCGAAACTTGAGGGGAGAATAATCCAAGTTGCCCAAACCGACAACATTTGAGGATAGAATGAAGTCGCAATCTAGAGTATCAGCAACACAACTGAGTTGAGTCGGACCTTCGAATATTCCTTTACTACATTATTGAGTGCTGTATTAGAAAGCTTTAGTTATACTGGAACCGCCCCTCAATTAGCGGATGTCTTGGAGAGCTTTAGTCTAACACTAATAAGACGTACTCCTTGCCACTGTGCACATAGCTAGATACTAACCTAAAGCGGAGTAACGGCGTTGGGAGTGAAGTTTCTGAAACGGAATTGCATATACTAAGCGCTAGAATAACTGTCTAACTATATAAATAAACAAATAAGGAAAGATAAAACATGAAATACGAAAAAGGGTAAGATGCACTGTCGATTCTAACTTATGTCACTTCGCCCGCGAAGAAGCATAATGTCCTCACTTCCACACTCTAATGTTCTGATAAACCTTATCTGGCACAATTGTACTATTGTCACGCACAGCCTTCTCTCCATCATGTCGGAGCTTCTTGGAATCAAGATCAAAACATCCTACAGGCTTTTGCGTTGCTGCACTCTTGCGGCAAATAGGCCAAATCTTGTGTGTGCACAAATCACAAAAAAGTCCTTCCTTTTTGGAAGCAAAGTCTGGGCCATGGGAATTGGGATCATCGCATAACTCTTTTGCACTCATGGAGTCACTGATCACAACGTCATTTTCGAAGCAAGCGGGTTTGGACTGTTCCTCTCTCTCATCCAATTGTATCATCTCGGCCCTTCTGCGCTTAACCCCATAAGTTGGTCGTGGAAACCGACCTGAAGACCACTTTCGTAGCCGAAGTATCTCTTGCGCCGTTGGCTTCTGACCCGGGCCAGGATGGCACATAACTTCACCCTTGGTTAAAGCTGCCTTGGGGTCCGCATCAGCCCCATTCTCAGCGTACTTCAGCGGAGGATTGAAAACAGGGAGGCAATTTAGCTCGTTCAACTCCTTGTACATTTGCAATCTAGGCGGGCTTTTGCACATCGAGTCCTTATGGTCTTTGTACTGTGCATATCGTGCCTCGGATCCAGCAAAGTCGATGAGGTGTATGCCAATTCCCTGGGGAAAATCGTTTGTGGTCTTCCCATCCTTATCTGGGCCGTCAATCCAAAAGCACCTTGGCTTATAAGGTCTATCACCCGCCTGAATTGCGAGGTTGGAATGATACCATTTTGCCCCACATGTGACAGCGTTGTCTCCAGAGAAGGCCCAGTATTCATTGCTGGGGTGTGTCACGGCGATATATGCAATGCAGAGGGCATCATTACTTGAAGCACTGAGAGAGATGTATTCTGTAGGCCTGTTATTTTTCGAGTCGATTGGAGTAATGGTGATATCGGCGTAACGTCCATCCTCGATCTTGCCATGCCTTTGGCCACTCTTGAATCCAATTCTCTCTCCATTTCCATCAAACAAGGCGATGTTCGGTATGAGACCTTCAGTTCTAGCCTCTTTATGCTTTTTAGGCTGTGACAACCCAGCAGCAACACGGACGATTGTGTTTGCCTTGTAAGGCTTCGGGAAAAAGTAATCTCCAAGTGGAATCAAAGATACACCCGTAATCCCAATAACGAGAGCGTTGATAATGCCACCCATTTCGGCAATGAGTCGTTAAGGAAGCCGGGTATATTAATAAATACCAAAAGTTAATGTGGGTGTCGAATATCTGCAGAATAATGACAAACAATACCAGGAATGGAAGATAAACGACTGAAGTTGAGTATTTTGAAATGACATAGTAGCGTCTAGGTTGGCCACCTTTATATCAATCAAAGCTCACTAGAAACATAGCCCTTGTCATTTCTATTGCGCAAGTAACACATTTCATGATCCATAATTAGCAGTCCGAGAAGTAAAAGGATTCTAAAAAGCCACGGCAAACTATCATGCATTCCATGGGCGGAGGTGGACGACTCGTTGGTCGAGTCCATAGGGTCACACCCCTAGTTCGGTGTCTACCCATTGCCCGCTGAATCAGGAGTGGAAGAGAATGAAATTCCGGAGATCTAAAAAGAGTTGAAACCGTCCAAATGGGATAAAGGCCATCCACAAGATAGTGCATTACCAAACGGTAATAGCTCATCTCCGAACAAGTGTAACTCCTAAAGATCCTATGAACGCACAAGGCTCAGAGCGGATTATTCTCTAAATAGCAAAACCTACCCGAGTTGGCGTCATGAAACGCTTCGATGAATAGTTGAATGAATATTTAGAGCCGAATGCCAAAGATAGAGCATAGCGTGGATGTCAAAGCGAAAAAAGTGGAAGGAGTAGTGAGTATCAGAACCTGCAAAGGTAGTTTTGATTGAAGGGCCATCGTGTTTGATGACTGGGTTAGGAATCCTGCGGATGCCATCAAATTCGTGAATAGATCGAAGAGCATATCAATTTGATACTGATCTTCGATCCCATATGTAAGGGTGTCAGCACCAAAAAAAAAGGATCGGTAACACAGGGCGCAGGGGAAAAAAATAGCGAACAGGATTTAGCGTTGAGGCTAGAGCTTGTTTCACTTGTTGGATATCGTAGAGAAGGAATGGGGAAACGTTGCGGTTGGAGTTGGAGTTTCAACCACAGCTGCGCCTCAATGGGGAGATCTAAATGCCAAAAAGCTCAGATATTGTTTCCATATGAACAAAGTTAGTACATATGGATTTAAGCAATAAAATATAAAAGGGAGCTCAACCACAGAGCTATGAGGTTGAGTCAAAAATCTCAAGCAACACACTAAAGAACCATCATCAGCCCTACTAGCCGATACAATGCGTTTTCCCGTGTCAAAGGCCATTCATTTGCTGGCAGCTCTTGCCTTACTCGAACCCGTCGTCGTTTCGCGCACAATTCCGCGAGGAGGGGTTGCAGATGTAAAGCGAAGTTGTGATGTTGAGCATTGCGAAGGTAGGATCGTATTTCGTGGACGGCCGTTTGAGTATATTTCAGCTAACCAAACGGCGCAATAGACAAGAATTTGCCTGTGAGTGCGCATGGAGCTGTTTCCGACCTACGCGTCAGAGCTCCTCCTCCTATTGTCAGACCGGGCGGAAAACCTGGCGGAAATCCCGGCGGGAAACCTGGCGGGAAACCAGGCGGAAATCCAAACAAGCCTCCAGGGCAGCCGGGCAATGGGCCAGGAGAAAATGTTATAGGGATCCCACACGAGGCGCCTAAACCGCCCCCGGGACCTTATGATGTTAGGAATATCCCTCCAAAGGAAAAGCCCTTATCATTCGACGAATATGGTAACAAGGGTAAGGAGGTGAGAAACGTGCTAAACGAGGCTATTTCTGGCAAGAAACCAGATGTGAACAAGCCAAAAGTGGACGAGCTTTACAAAGTATCCCGGACGAAGGAGGAGCTAGACACCGACTTTATGCCGCAAGACTTGCAGAAAACGGCGGGCTTAGGCGGAAAGGAAGAGACATTCACGTCGATCACAATAAGAAACGATAGAAGCCTTTTCAAGATGCAAATGTTCAGAGCTGACACGGTCCATCAGGCGTTGTATAGTCCAGAGGCAAAAACAATCCAGGTCAAGCAAAGCTATGCCACTAAAGACCATTTGCCTGATGGGGTTCGCTTGCAGTGGTCGGAGCTAACATTCCAAGGTTGGAAATCTGTGGCCGGAAACGATGTGAAGAACCTCAAATGGATCATCCGCGACCAAATTGCGAACGATGGCACGGTCAAGACAATATCCCAAGCACGAAGCAACCTCAAAGTTCCCAAGGGCGAGGCGGGGGAATTCCATCCTTCGACGCCGGGTTCAGCGATGGACAATGCGTTCAACAGCTTAGCAGGGACACCGAATGTCAGAGCCGTGTGGCGTATGCTAGCTGACCACCACACGGAGTTTGGTGGGCTTAAGATTGTCAAGATACACACTTATGATAATCCATTTCTCTTGATCGAGCTGGGCCATTAAAGGGAGGAAGTCACCGAAGTAGGGGTTAGGAGGATATAGAAGGAGTCTGGAGGAATGGTAGAAATAGCCGAAATAGAATCTCAAGCAGGTCTTTTGATTCTCCCAATGGGTATACGAGGGAAAGATAACAAGTGTTGATGTGATTCTAGTTTTGGCCTAATGGTACTCTCTGTTTTTGCTGTCTTGATGTTGATTGTCTTTGATGTTCTTCGGAGTTGATGCTGAATGAAGAATCTTTCTGCGCTGCTTTAGCCCATTCCATTAAGCCAACCCGCAACGTGACATAGCTAACTAAAAGCAGCAACTGTAGCCTATGTAACTAACCTAATAAGCTGTCTACTTGGAACTTAGCGGGGTCCACGCTAAATTAAACAATTACTAATTCATCCACCAAAGCAGCGCCTGAAGGTAACCAAAGTGAACTAGTTAACTACTCCATACTTCCCATTGTTAACGACGGTCATCGCAATCAACCCAAAGCAGGTAACTATTATTGTTAACTGGCGAACAAGATGGGAGACCTATAAATAGAGACACTTTCTCACAGCCACTGGACCAAAGTCCCCCAAATAGCCATTCTTGCTGCCTCCTGTTTTCTCTGCATTAACGTTGCTCAGATCTCCCAGCAGCCATCATGCTCGACGTTTTGCCAGTAGAGATCTGGTAAGAAATCTTTGACTGGCTCCTCATTCTCGGGCCCACCGAGTTTCCCAATCAATTTAAAGCATTCAGAATCGCTCTCAGACTACCACTTGTTTACAGTGTGTGGCCCATTTTTCCTTGGATGGGTATGGAATGCTAACCACAGAGTTGAGCCAGAATTCTTTGATCGCGAAACTATCCCCGCCATCCACTCAACTTGAACCTTTGCCTTGGGTGATTTGTATGGCAAAGTATAGATTGGAGTTACCATTGTGTAAGATTCTGGAATTGCAGATAGTTGGAGATGATGCACTCCAATGCATTTTATCCAGTTCGAAACAAACTATTTCTCAACCATTGAACAAAGTGTAGTTAGGTTGAAGCCTTGTAAAGCAATTGGTTCCATTTTCCTGACGCAAAATACGAAGCCTAATCTATTTTCCCCCATTGACAAGGAGGCAGTTCCCTACATTCGCAAATGACAGCAGGCAGCAGAAGTAAGGATTCCCAAGAAAAGAAGAAAGGGGGACGCCAACTTAGCGTGGAAAGCACGTATTTAGTACAGAAAAGACATAACCGTAATTATCCGATTAAGCCCTCTAGGACACAGCCTCCTAGAGCCATAGCAAAGTCAATGGAAAAGTCACGGTTCGAAGGGCTAAGCCCATACAATCGGCATTAATGATAACAAGTAAGAAAGTAGGGTGATATGCCTCATATGGCACTAAAGGGAGTCGCTCAAACGCGCATGGTACACTAATCCACCTTGATGGACCGATATATCCGGTGGATAAACGCCCAAGATGCGAAAAATCCAATTGAACCTATATCCGACACTCGTTAGGTCCTGCAGCTGCTGGAGAAAATGCAGGGGTAGGTAAACTTACCCGTTAAAACACAAGCCAAGAATGCCAGCAATGCCGAGTATCCCAAATAAAGGATGGCGCCAGTAAGTCCGCCAAAGCTAACGCGCGTTGCCCAGAAGATAAGAGCGTAAATAAAGACATATCCACCCGTCATACCGGCTCCAATGAACGATCTCCATTGCCACTGATAGTCTTCGGCACAGAGAAGGAAGTATACCAGGAGTATGGTTGTCATTGCGGACATTATAATCATTAAACCGTAGCAAAGGAAAAGGAAGCCAAACATGTAGTAGATTTTGCCGGTCCAAAGGGAATTCAGGATGAAATACAGTTCGACGAAAATAGCGACAAAGGGAAGTAATCCGGCCATGAGAGTTGATGGGATCAGACGAAGTGAGCCGACAGTTGGAGGAATCTGGCGGGGAATTTGGTTTGTTTTCGTTGGTCCTTCGACGGACTGATACATTACGGTTAGAACGTCACTTAGGACAAAGACCAGTAAGTAGGGGTACATACCGGTTGCTTGAATCCAATCCAGCTACCTGCTACGCTGAGAGGTACACTGATGATAAACCATATCAAAAGTATAACAATCATGGTTGTGAATGGGACAGCACCACTAGCTCCCTTCACCCAGAGAATGAAATTTAGGAAGAAAAAGATAGAAAACACGATTGCTGGCAGTATGAGAGGCGTCGCAATGATAAGTTTCTTCCACGCTTCGCCACCAAATGATTTATAAGTTCTTGAGGAAACATAGCCGCCGATAAAACCGAGGAAAGTGTAGAGGATCAGAATAACAGTTCCTAAGAACCCCCTATTTGAAGGAGAGAGAAGTCCAAATAACGCGAAGACTAGCTTTGTCAGTCAAATATACCATAGCTAGCAACATGTACCGGGATATGACTTACGAACTGTTAAGCCGGTCATCACGAAAAGCTGGGCACCATTTCCCAGGAACACGCTCAGCAATAACGGGTGTTTGGGGCAACGGAACACGTCTCCATGGACCAGCTTCCAGCCAGAGTCTTCCTGAATTCCATCTTCGACTGAGGCCGGGTTGTCAGCCAAATCATCCAAATTGATCATGTTGAGCCTATTATATCTCGCTATATCTTTGCGGAGCGCCCGGAGTAAAATCGTGCTGACCAGTGCCACCAGCAATATGACAAAAACCGCGGAATAGATGAGCGAGTACCAATGCACACTGGGATCGTAAACATGCAAGTACTTATCCCAGCGAGTTGCCCAAGCGGTCGGGGATTCCCTCCAGACAACACTATAAGTCCAGGCCACGGTGGTGTCCTTGTCTTCGCTCAAAGTGATTGGTGGTCCTCTTGGTAGACATTCTGCCTTTGTCCCACTCTCTAGAACCTTTGCAGGTTTTCGAGAAGAAGGGTCCACCAAAACACCAACGACGCGATACTGTTCCTTCTTTCCAAGGCCAGCCACCCGGTGATAATCAACATAGATATCGTAATGATTGTTCAATACACGTTCCCCATCCTTACCAACTTCACCCAAGAAAAATCCAGGAGTATAAAACTCCTCCTCTGTTTGCTCATCTTCGCTCACCTGGGCAGCAGGTAGACCATCTATGAGCAAATTCACATTGTACGCATCCCATATTCTCTGGTTGACGAATTTGCTGCTCAGTGGATCAAACACAACTTCCGGACAGAGAATCTTGCATGTTTCGTTCTTGGCCATGAATATTTTAAACGGCGATGTTTGGATGCGATCCCCGAATATAATACTACCAAGCGATTCTCTGACATCCTTCGGGCCATCCTTGGGTCGGCAAAAATGGAATGCCGGATGATAGTAATCATAAGAGATTACCGAATGGAGCTGATCGTCATGCTCGGAAAACGTGGGTGAGACGCGGTTTACATGGAGCGGAACTTTTTGGCCAGCTTCATACGAAGTTGGAGCAACGCCGGGGAGGTAGAATGCGGACGAGACATGAGGGTAGAGAAGTAAGAAAGAGAAGAGAAGGCAAAAAGAGTCCGGATATGACGGCCGCATTTTAAAAATACCTAATAGAAGCCAGTTGTTCAGCCCGTTTTCTTTGCAGGCAAGAAGATTATCGCATCACCAACCTGACAATCGAATACCAGTAAAATAGAATATCACAGATTCATTGATTCTAGGCCGAGGAAGAGAACCAGTAAATGCAATTGTCAAACAAATCAATCCATATTTTTCAAGCGATAAAACGAAAGACTGTCATATCACAGGGTCTGTGGGAGCAAGAGAAAGGAATGTTGTTTGATGCTGTCGAAGGCGAGTTGGCTGGTCACATCAACGGCGTGCTTATATAAGATACGCTGATTACGTCACCAACAGACCTCTGGGCTTTGATCTGATTTGATCTGATCTGAATAAGTTTTTGTCGCTTCTTAAAGTTGATTAAATTCCACTGAGTTTATGAGTCTCAATACACACGCGGGCTACGACTAGGAGACTTGGTCGAACAAACAGCCAGCCAAGTAATAGCTAATCCAGCACCTGGCGCATTCAAACGCCTCTTAAAAAATTCTAGTAAAACAATCACAGGGGTAGCAATAACAGATTCCCTGAGTCGGATAGCTCAAACTCGATACGACGAAGCTAGGATTTTTGGATTCGCAAACAAGCCCCCTTTACTTCGGGGTACCAAATCCGACACCTGCAGATGCCATTGTGTCGCGAACGAATATGAACCGTGAAGACGAACAAAGAGATAAAAGACAACGCTTCATGCGATTTGGCTGGTATAGCGAGAATCCTTGCCAAGCTAGGTGGTCGAGGTTAAAACATCCGAAGCCTTGATCTTTGCTGCAACGGAGGCAATCACCGTAGTAGCCACGAAATTTTGAGTAGAAGATAATAGTCTGGTCATAAGAGGGGGGAAAGTTTTGTGCAAACGCCAAAGGGATATTTCGCGCAGATCGTACAAAGTGCATGATCGGGAAAATGAAGAAATGTAAGCATCAAACATGAAGCAAGAAAACGTCTCAAACGCGAAGGAGATATTTACTGGAAACGGACATCATCTGGCTGAGCCGGAAAGAAGGTAAACATGGATGCCCAAGAACCATCAAAAGAAATAACAACGCTCTACAATTTAGACGAGACCGTCGTAAAGCGACAGGGCGCTGACGATGGTCTCGTCCCGCTTACTGCCTTCCTTGAATTCGGCAATATCCAAACTTCCATTCTCATCCTTATCCATCATGCTGAAAATCTTCTTGACGCGCTTTTCAGGGGTATCCTCATCTTCAGGAAGCTTCACCATAGAGCCAACCTATAGAACGATTAGAACAATTCAGCTTGTCAAAGAGACGAAATACTGAGCCGTACCATTTTATATATGGCTTCAACAATTGCCAACATTTCATCATAGCTTATTTTGCCGTCGCCATCGATATCATACAACTGGAAGGCCCAGTCAAGCTTATCCTCCATTCGGCCGCGAGAGGTCACCGACAAAGCGCAGATAAACTCTTTAAAGTCGATCATCCCGCTATTATCCGAGTCGAATACTCTAAAAACATAGTTCGCGAAGGATGAAGGGTCACCAAAGGGAAAGAATTGTCGATAAATCTTCTGAAATTCCTCTTTCGTAAGGGTGCCGGACGGGCAGTCCTTCAGAAATCCTTTGTGCCCAGGAAAGTTAGCAGCCACTCCGTGTAAAGCTTCTTGTTGGCGATAAACCAAAAATATACACACCTTTATACCATTGTTGCAGTTCTTTTTTGTCAAAATGAGTCGCCTTTTGCAGTTCGTCGAGCTGCGCGGGGGACAACTTCGATTGTCTAAGTAATGCGCGGAGCTGGTTAGCAATTGCAATAAGCTGGTAACAGCCATAGCTTTCATCCAAGAGAATCATCGCAATAAGCTAAGCCAGGGTCCTAATTATGCATTGCCTCTCAAACTAAATGAGCGAGGGGCTGTTGTTGGCGGGGCCCAGAAACGCGAAGGGTGAGAGGGGCGACAAACCCCCGAGACCGAAGAGAAGAGTACAACACAGGCATACTTACGACTTCCCCATAATTTCTAGGAGTTATGCTCGACAGGTTAAGCAAAGGTAAAGGTTCGTTCTTTTGGGATTTTGGGAGTCGATGTATCAACAACCAAGGCTGTATCTGCATCCAAACAACGGCAGCGGGGTAAAGTGGTAGGCGCGTTAGCCAGCGGGAAGTGAGCAGTTAGACGTGATAATTGAAATGAGAGGCAATTGAGAATTCAACAGTAACCGGGTAAGGAGGGCGAAAACGGAGAAGAAAAGAGGAATGAGGGGATGGTTTGTTTGGTTAGATTTCACTTCTGTGTGGATGATGCTTGCTGGGAGGGAGAAGATGATATCAAGGCGAGGCGCTTCGAACCAAGCATGCCAAGCCGAGCAAGCGCCGCTGATCCTCAAACCACCTCGAACCCTCAACGCCATGCGAACTCCATGGCACCATGGCCTCGAACAAAAGAAATTAAAAAAGAAAATTATATTTATAATTACCGGCTAAAGGAGAAAATGGACTAGCACCCATGTACAGACAGCACAGCCCCGCAGAAACACAGTTGTCGGGTTTGCATGTATGGATAGTATGACAGAAAACTTGTCCTCCTTCTTGATAATGTGGATTAGAGTACCTACGTAAAGCTGCGGACACTGCGCCATATTTTCAAGCCTCCTTTCCAGGCAAGGATGCCAATGAAAATGGTGCTGACAACTGGATCGCTACCAGAGATTGCCAACCTCCTCAATAAATAGGTTAAGGGGTATTTGCGATGGTATATCCGTCTTGCCACGTGGGCTCAATGCAGACAGCTCGGTATATAAATGTGTATTCAAAGAGCACAAGCCTATAACTAGACAATGGCCAAAAGATATAACCATGTCAATATTTCTTTGCAACAGCAATATCTTGTTCACTAACGCTTTCCCCCTGAAATATCGGGAAATCAAGCGCCGAAGAGCCGCATCCGAAAACCCCCGCTGACTAAAGGAGTCCCCACTAACTCCGTAACTGATTGGAAACAACACCGCCCCCGAGTCCTCGCCGGTGCCTGCCCTCTTCTTCTTCTTCCTCCTCTCATCACTTTTCTTTCTCTTCTCTTCCTCCTCTTTCTTTACGCTTCTTCTCTCTTCAGCTCTCCCTTTTCCTTCATATTTAGTCTCTCGTTATCACTATCTTATCACAGTCATATCCAGCAACATTACCTGTCCAACTATCTGTGTGACCATGTCGGCTACCGCCATGTCCGCAGCCGCCCAACACATGATGGCGAGGGCCGTTTCTGAAGTGCCGCGTGTTCTCCGGAGTAGACAATTTCACGATGGCGATGGCGATGGCCACGGGGAGCCAAAGGCATCTCCGGTAGCACTGCTCGTCTTTCTAATTACGCTGCTCGGTCTCGTTGTTGTCATGGTTGTTGTGTGTATATTCCGCCTAGAAAGCGTTTCATCAACACTTGAACTGACAAACACCTACAATAGATTAGCTACACGCTTGGCATGGTTGTGCCTATCCTGGCGACAGTTGAAGATCCGCAGCCGACTGTTTATGTTCCAATCGACGGTGAAGACGATGACGGGGCACCAAAGAACGTCCCGGGAGCTGCTGTTGACCCGGAAGGCTCGATCCAACAGGGCCCCATCACAAAAAAGATTAGAACTACTCTCAAGCACGTTCGTGCTCGAGGTGGCTTTTGGGCTCCCTTGCGTGGATTCGGAGTCGCCGTATTCTTTGTATTCTCGCGCGGAATTCTCATGTCCATCTTCTCTTTTGGTGCTTCGTATCGTCATATTCTTACACGCTCTCTCGCTACCATTGCAGCTGAGATTGCACTAACTAGCATCTCTCTGACTTGGGTCCACACGGTCATCTCAGAGCCTTCCGCCAATGCTCGAGCTTTCTGGAGACGTATTCCGGCCTTCCACACCTGGAAAAAGGCTGTTCCTGCCGTTGCACTCCACTCAATCGCCTCTCAAGTCTGCTTCCTTCTCCCCCTCTACCTTGGCATTGCTCTTCACGACATTCGGATGGACGATGAGTCCCTCGTCAAAATGCCACAATTTAACAAGCCTACTCCTGGAGCTGCAGTTGGCACAGCTGCCATCGGTCTCCTTACGATTGCTTTAACTGTCTTGGTTGAGATCCCTGCAAGCGTCACGCTGGTCCGTGTTGCTGCTTCCACCCTGTCTACAGACACTGACACTATTGTCCCCTTTGATCGCACATTTGATGGCAAGGTCGAACCCGCTGTACTCGGTGGGGGCTGTGTGGGATTGCTTGATGCATGGAAGACATTTACATGGCCGTCCCGTATCCGCCTCCTGAAACTCCTTGCCAAGTACTTTGCCATTTCAATCGCTGTTGGAATTTCATTTGGATTGATCTTCGCCATCGAAATTGCCACCTTAGCAGGGGGAGCCTTTGACAAGGTCATTGGCGGAAAGAACTAAGCCCTCAAGTAATCGCAATATATATTACAGGCTCTTTATAGCTCTGATATCCGTACAGCTTATTGTGCTGTTCCTTAAAGTTCCTTTACTGCTATTTTCATTGTGCCAAGCGATTGAAGCTTTGGTATTGCGAAATTTTTTGTATCTACCGCGTAATATGCAACTTCCAAACTCTTTGTTCATGTGATAGAAAAAGGATCTTAGTTGGACTTGGGCAATTAATGATATGTGCAAGGATGAGGCAAACCGTTTCAAGCAATTTGGTTTGCATATTGTCACTAGGTTTACCATTTAATGTACAGAGGCGATGCCCCAGATTTGTCCTTGTTGAGGGTTCACGTGGAGCAGGAGAGGTTGTTATTAAGAAGAAGAAGAAGAAGGGAGAGAGATGGTTTGGCAGGAATTAACTATCACCATCACCTGTCACCCGTCATTCATCGTCTTTCCTTCTCGGCGCCACCACAAAAAAACCACATCCCAATCAATCCCACCCCGCATATCGGACGATTCGCCTTTCTTTTTCTCCCGTTTTTTTGCACAATTTTTTTTACTAACCTTTACTATTATTTTTTTATTTTTCTTTCAACACTGTGTTTTCACTCCCTTTTGCAGAAGTCATATAGATCTTCCTTGTCCACATCTTTATCAAAGAGAAACACTTCCTTCTCCAAAAGCCCTCCCTGCTCAACTTCGCGCAACAGCTTCCCTACGAAACCCCCATCCCCCTCCTCAAAATCCTCCAATAATCCCACGATAGAATTCCGAAGAAATGGCGGCATCAGCAGCAGCCGGCTTGCTGGGCCGCCAGCTCAAGCAGATGCAGACCGACAAAGACATCCCGGGAATAAGTTGTGGTCTTACGGACGAGAGTAACATTTTTGAATGGGAGGTCATGCTCATGATCTCCGACGAGTGCAAGTTTTACGGCGGTGCGTTCAGCAAACTCCAAAGGAAAAGGAAAAGGAAAAGGAGAAGAAAAAGAAAAGAAGTCCTTTGCTACTTAGAAAATAGGAAAGAGTTGGAAAAGATAAATACTAACTGTAGGATAAATTTCACCAGGAGGATTCTTCCGCGCTCGACTATCCTTTCCTCCCGAATATCCACATCTGCCTCCGAAGATGAAGTTCGAAACGCCCATCTTCCACCCAAATAGTGAGCTGTCCAGCTTCTTCGCCTCCTCCCTCTTCATAAACTACAGTAACCCCATCAGATAGAAGCTAACACCAGAGTTCTTTGCCCTTGATTCTCTAGTCTATCCTAATGGCGAAGTTTGCATTTCAATCCTTCACCCTCCCGAAGAAGACAAGTACGGCTATGAGTCGGCCGCTGAGCGCTGGTCGCCCGTGCAGACGCCCGAGACTATCTTATTATCGGTGATCAGCATGTTGAGCAGTCCGAACGATGAGAGCCCCGCAAATGTGGAGGCGGCAAGGTTATGGAGGGAGGATCCAAAGGAGTTCAAGAGGAAGGTGAGGCAGTGCGTGAGAGAGAGTTTGGGAGAGGAGTAGTAAGCGAAAGAGGAGTGGAGGGGAGAGAGAGAGAGAAACCCGTGAAGCTGGGTTACGGGAATGTATTTTTCTTTTTCTTCTTTTCTTTTTTTTTTTCTGGATTTGGAGAAAGAGAATCATGAAAGTAGAAGATTTTCTAAGGATGTTATTCTATTCTTATCATCACTACTTTGGATGGCTGGGCGTTTGATAACATTTTAAGGGTAAATGGTTTGCTATACCGTGAAATGGCCTGTAATGTGGTGCGTCTCAGCAGGGCCTTCCATTCCATAGGGATCTTAGCATGCGCATTCTGCTGGTTATTTGACACCGACATGCATATGCATCAAGCGCAAACAAACTTTCAAAAAAGAAATCACATTCTAATTAATAGTGACATTATTTAGGTAGTTAAGTTTTGTCTGTACGTGGCTACCAACCCAGATCATTAACTATTACAAAAGGCTCGGAACAGGATTTCCCCAATATGGCCCCGCAATGCGATTACCAAAAGAAGAAAACAGCACGGTATCGATATCTCATAAGCAATTCATGATTTAACAAATCACCCAACCAGTCCCTCAACTGGGGAAAGGTGCAAGGGAATTAAAAGAAAGAAAAAAAAAAGGAAAGGAAAACGAAATCAAATCACATGGCAAGAAGGGCCATCAGACCGAGAGCTCCAGCAACACCAGGTGCAGCAGTTGCCATGACGCGACCGGCAGCTCCTTCAGAGGAAGTAGTTGCTCCGCCGGGCTGAGTTTGGGTTTGGGTAGTTGTACCGGTGATGGTTTGGGTGGTCGAGCCTGAGGTGATAGTGGAAGTGAACTCGGAGGTGGCAGTGGTGACGGATAGGGTGTCGGTCACCTGCTCGGAGCCGGGGACCTGAGTGTAGAGAGTGGTGGTCCCGATGGTAGATTCCACGGCTTCGGAATCAGAAGTCACATTGGAGACGATGGGAGCGGTGCTGTAGGCAGACGAGACGGTGCTATTGCTGATCTGGAGTACGCTGTTAGCTTTTGTGGGATTGATTTCGGGATTTTTTGCCTTCTTGCAAGAGAAACATACAACTTCGGTGATAGAGACAGAGCCAGTTGAACCGGTTGAAGAGACGATCGTCTGAGAAGTAACGGTATCACTGGAGGTGATAGGTGCAGCAACATCGGAAGAGACGACTAATTTCCCTTGCGACAAAGCAGGCGTTAGAAAGATATACTATGCGTGGAAATAATGGGAGTAAGGGGAAGGAAGGAGATAATGTAGCACTCACCGTCATCACCATCAGAGCCACAGATGGCCTTGCCAGCAGCGATGATTTTGTCGGTGTTATCGCCCTTGCAGGCTTGCATTGAGCAATCATGGAGGCCGTTGGTGAAGTCCTTGTTACGGCAAAGACATGCATGGTCATTATTGTTGCAACCAAGTTCAGAAGCCTTGTTCATCATGTTTGTAATACACATGCGCTGTGATAGAAGAAGTTAGTATCGGGCTGTTTAGGTCAATGGTGAAAAGGTGAGGTATCTTACTCCACATTCAGAGATACTATCGGTTCCCTGGGCTGCACCAAAGACGGCGCAAAGGGTGATGGAGAGCAGAGTGGCGGTCTTCATGGTGAGTGTGTTTTGTTTTGTTTTGTTTTGTTTATTAAGAGGAATTAAGCAACGAGAGAGACGGCAATGGTGTGATTTCGTAGAAGATGGAAGAAGAGGAAGAAGAGAGGGAGGGGGCGAGAGAGAGAGAGAAAGAGAAAGAAGAGGATTGATAAAGTAGTTGACGGGGGGAGGGTGCGTGGGAGCAGCAACCAAACAAGGGATGCTGCAGGGAAAAATCAGGGAGAGACACAGGAGTGAGGTCACACACGGTCATTCAGTTGCCGGGAGTCTTCTTTTTTTTCTTTCCCTTTCATTCTTTCTTTTCCACTAACTGACTATTAGCGCATTAATCAACCAGCGAACTGCAGAGTTGGTCTGGAGTGGAGGGAAAGCTCCTGTGAGGTTGTCCCAAGTCACAGTCCCGGGACCAGTGACAGCTCAACAAGCAAGCAAAGTAGCAATCAATCAATCAATTAGCTTTCAAGGCTTGGTCCACTTGGTGAGCTCTTTTCTTTTTCTTTTTACTTTTTTCTCTGTTGGTGGCGAAGGCAGGTTTGGGCTTTGACAACTGAGCTAATACTTGGAAGAGGGAGCTGGAATAACAAGGGCCTTCAGTGCGTCACCAACAAGGAATGCTGCAATAATGGATCTATCCATGCGTGCGGATATTCATCAGAAGCGTACATTGACAGATTAAGTACCTCCTATGTATGTCTGGGATATCCAACGAGACCGAAGCTGGACAGGCACACAAGTGGGCAATTTGTGGCTGAACAGACGATGATATGCATGTCCTCAATTGGTCCAAGAAGGCAATCTTTGTTGAAATTTTATTGAAATTTTCTTTTTCTTTTTCTTTTTTTTTGTTGCTTTTTCCATTGGAGACGGCGATCCTGAATAGCTACTCTGGACGGAGCACGGAGTACTTTCTGTGGGAACCATGGAAAACTCTGCGGGAGGCAGTTCCGAGATCTGGAGAGCAAAGGAACTCAAAACCACGTCAACTGTCACAATTAGAATGTTGATTGATTGATTGATTGATTGATTGATAGGGCTGCAGGGATGGACAATTCAAACAGCAAGAGAATGAGATCATCTTCTTCCAGGTTCATCGCTTGGTTGGAGAGGAACAAGTTACATCCATACTGAATTGTACTCTTCCGCAAGTACCACTTCCTCATCAACCATTCCCCTCAACAGGAAATCCGCGTAGTGAGGTCATCGCTGTGGGGAAGGAGCAGATCAAGGCTGGCTGGAGTGGCTTCCACTAGTGTGCTTTAGGACTAGCCTTGCGGCCGGCTACAGATTCATACTGCGCCACACAACTACTCCAGCCACCAACTCAAGCCAGCCTGGATCAACTGTTCCTCCCTTCTCCGGATTACCTCATCCAAATTACAAGGTTCCCCCGTGTTTAGCCGCTCTTCTTCTTCCTTTCCCTCTCCCTCCTCACTTTCGCATCTCAAGTCCCTCTTAATTGATTAGTTAGTTAGTTGGGCAGCTATTTCCGGGGCTTCAACACTCAACCGACAAGGCCTAGAATATTCCAATTACTCCAATAATGGAAACTAGCTTGTCTTTTCCGCCTTTGACTCGTCTCAGTGGGGGTATCAGTATGACAACAGGGCGTGTCCACTGCAGCCTCCATAGTTATATCAACTCTCTTTAACCCATCTGTCGCTTCATTGCCAAAATCATATACACCCACTATATACTAACATCAAATAAACAAACAGCGCTCATTCCTTGCTTTTTAACTGGCTGAAATTTAATGATTTTGAATCATGCCCCGCCCTCGACCTACCCGGCTCACTCACATCGCCCCAATCGGCGTCGATCGCATGGGTGACATTGCAGACCTGTCAGGCAAAGATTTTCTGCGCCTGGAGAATCTCGACGTCGACATCCCACCCGACCCAGAAGCTATCGCCTGCACAAAGGCCTCCGCCGACCAAGACAGCAATAACAGCTACCTGCCCTTTATAGGCCAGCGCCACCTACGTGATATCGCCGCTCGTCATGTCTCCTCAATTTCCGGTGTGCAATATTCTGGAGAAGAAAACTGTATCATCTCCTCAGGCGGTCTCTCTGGGATTCTCAACGTGCTCCTTGCCACCATCGAAACAGGCGACGAAGTCATTGTTACCGACCCTACTTATGCTGGCATAATCAACCGCATTCGCCTTGCGGGCGGAATCCCTATCTTTGTCCCCTTTAATTTCATCCCGGGAAAGGAATGGGCCTTGGACAGAGACGCTCTGCGTGCCGCTGTTCACGGCAAGAATAGCAGAGTCCGGGCAATGCTCCTAATGTCTCCTTCCATGCCATCCGGTGGTTATTTCAACGCCGAGGATTGGCATTTCATATCCAATCTCTGCGTTGAAGCAGATCTCCTACTCATTCTTGACACTGCCTTCGAGCGCCTGATCTTTGATAAAAGACCCCTCATTCACCCGGCCAGCATACCGGGAATGGCCGAGCGCACCATCACCGTTGGCGCCGCCTCCAAGGAACTTCGCATGATCGGCTGGCGCGTAGGATGGATCGTGGCCCCAAAGGAATACATGCCCGATCTCATTGCCGTCTCGCTCGCAAACGTAGTTGTACCAGTGGGAATTTCACAGCCGGCAGCTGCTATTGCTCTCGAACGCTCTTGGACCACCATACAGCCATACGTAGACGAGTTACAAGCTCGACGAGACGTGGTCTTGAAAGAGCTCGAAGGTCTCCCGGTGGGCGTGCCCGCAGGTGGGTGGTCGCTCCCTCTTCGGGTCTCTGACTATGGTATCGACGGAGAAACAATGTCAAAAAGGTTGCTGGATGAAGGCGTATGCGCAACGGGGATGGCGGGCTGGGGAAACGAACACGGAAAACAATATATTCGCTTTGTCTTCTCAAATGAGCCTTGTGAGAGATTAGAGGGATTGGGAAGGAAAGTGAGAGCTGCTTTGAGGATATAGAATTTGCATCTACACATACATATTTTGGCACAATGTCTATACTTGGATTACGCAACTTTAGAATACTAGTGACATGAAAGTCTCTTTTGTTAACAAGTCAAGCGAGCATTTAGCTACCCGAAGCAAAAAAGCAAAACAAATTCTAAGTATTGGTTATCTTGTCTGACCAGCTCCAGTGTTAGCTAACAAGCCTTACAAGGATTATTTGGTAGCGTTTTTTACCTACCAAACCGAGATATCTGACTGTCCTGGTATCTTTTTTCTAGGTATCTGCAATTGAAAATACACTCAAATATCTCTTATTATCCAGCACAATGCCGTCTTCTGCTTTGAGCACCAGCACTGCATGCTGAGCGTTGTGAGGGTGTATGCTTTGGTCAGAAAGGCGGTTTGATCTTTTGCCACCACAGTAAACTAGTGGTACTTAGTTTGAATCTCAACACATCACGTACATACGACCATAGGAAGTGGAAAGCAGGGCTTCCCGTCCGCTCAGCCGTACTTAAGCCACTTGCCGGCCGGCTAGTAGTTGGGTGGGTGACCACCAGCGAATCCCAGCTGTTGTATGTTTTTGCTCACCCGTCTTTCCTTCCTGGTGGGGAAAGACGCCCTGGCTGCTTTTTGCTTCACCCTCCTTCGCGTGTGTTCGCGCCCCTTCAGGTACATTCCGGCATGTTCAGGTGTCTTCACGCGAGGATGCTATTTGGCACCTTCCTACCAGCCTGAATCACTGCTTGTGCTCTCATGGCCTTATCTCATTGGCCCACCCCCCCCAAACTCCCCTGCGCCCCTTTTTCCATCCCCTTCCATCCCTTTCCACCAGATTGCCAATCAAATTTGGAAAATATTCTCTCTGATGTCTTCATCTTGTGGTCATTTACCTTCCCCCAGTGGCTTGCCACACATCACTTTCTTTTTTTTTCCCCATACAAAACAGCACTATGAGGGAAGGGCCCTCTCTCCTCCACTTTAGATACAAATGTCCTGCTGGTTGAACACAGTCTTCACCTTGGTCACCAGTGGCATGATCTCTGTCCAGGCAGCATCACTGGACCTGTGTTTATCTCTCTTTCTCCCCTGTTCTTAGTATCAATGAGTCTACACTGATCACAAAAT